>JAJSEA010000236.1:0-25552 GCA_026724345.1 Candida sp. AC06
TTTTTTTGGATTTTTTCTTTCCTGCACATAGGTTGACGCACGAGCTGCATAATTCGAGCTTAGGAAGTTACTCGCCAACGACGACGTCGACGGCAGCGACAAACAGGCAAGAAAAAAAAAACCATGCAAACGAAAACAACCCGTCAAGCATTGAGCACACAAAAACCTCGGGAATGGCCCAGGTTTTTCGGCAAGCGCACCGGATGCACATGTTTCGACCAGCAAAGTGCGTGTAGGCGGGCCCACCACGAATCTGAAATTCCCGAGAAATAAAACAATGGAGAACCTATGGTTTGGATAGAGAGAGTGTTGGTGTGTTAGTTAGTTAGTGGGGGGTAGTGTGCGTGTGTGTGTGTGCGCGCGCGCGGGAGAATTCCAGATTGAACAAACACTACGAGATGGCTGGATGTTTATTACACAAAAACGTTTGTGCCGGAATTAATTGATGGAACCTCGAATTTTTTTTTGGGTTGGGTTTTCCATTAATGGCTTTGTTTGTTTCCCTCCTGTGTCTTCCATGGGGTGTCCCACAAACCACAAGTCATGCATCTTCATTTGCACGCCAGTCATTTCTTTTTAGATCACGTTTTGAGTGCATATCGGGGGGTCTCACCCATCTTGCTCACTGTCTGAATGCGGAGGGGGTTTCGTCGGGGGGGGGGGGGGGGCCACAGCCAGGGTTAGGGCGTGTGTGTGGGTTGCTGGAAGTGGAAGAACCAGACGGAAAAGAGGGAATGCAGGACCTGGCCCACTCTCGTGTTTGCTTAGTAGAGGTTGGTAGTAAAGATTTGTGTGTAATTTTAGAAATTAGTAAGAACCGAGTTCTGTGTAATTTAACCAGTACAGAATCTTTCTCTGTCTGTCTGTCTTTCCTCAAACCACCCACAGGGAAAAGAGAAAAATTTATTTTTGCTATTCTAATTTTTCTTTATTTTGTATTTATTTATTTACCTGTTTATCTTACTTTCACACTCTTTTTCTTTTGACTTGTATCTTGTCCAATTGTCAGATCACACTTTCAATTGATAACACTCCCATCATCTGTTATTCCTCCAAAAGACAATGTCACTCCACTACACCTTTACATGGTATGTACCGCTTCATGTCCACCACCACCACCACCACACATCTTGAGCCTTCCCACCGCCCTTTTTTTTTTTACTCCGCTCGAAGGGGGGTCACTCACAGATATGCTTTTTAACAAGACCTCCCACACAGACCACCCGCCAGCATTTGGCACCAACCATCAGACCAAGAGAAATCTACAGCAACAACATATCCCCCCTTAGCTCATATACAGAAAAGAACGGTGTGCGTGTGTGTGTGTGGGTGTTCTCTGCAAGGAGATATGATTTTTTTTTTTCTTCTTTCCTTCTTCGCATACTAACAAATGACTCTTTTTACCACAGGCCCGCTGGACCACAAGAAGTTATCCTTACTGGTACTTTTGATGACTGGTCCCAATCTTTACCGCTCGTCAAGCAAACTGACGGTTCTTTCTCCTTGGAAGTTCCATTGCCAGGCGAAACCGACGACATCACTTACAAGTACGTCGTTGACGGAGAATGGAAAGTCAACCCTGAAGAGGCAACCACCAAGGATGACGCCGGAAACGAAAACAACGTTATCGTCAAGGAGCAATTACATGAATTGACCGCCATGCCAGGTGCTTTCGTCCCAGAATCTGGTTTGGCTGCAGCCACCGCCACCGGTGCTGGCGTTGCAGGCGCTGCAGGCGCTGCCGCTGGTGCTTCTTCCAACTCCGCTCCAGCTGACGGCGAATTAAAGACTACCGTCATGCCAAAGGAAGAGCCACACCACGCCTCAGTTGCTGGTGAACCAGGTATCTTTGTTCCAAAGGACAAGGAAGCCTTGTCTGCTTTCGAAAAAATCGAAGACACTGACGTCAAGGCTTTGAACGAGAACGTCACCGAGGTTGGTACTGCCAATGCTGAAAACAACGGCAACTCGGCCATCCCAGCTCCAACTACTGGTGTCTTGGTTGAAGGTTCCGAGTTGACCCCAGAAGAAAGAAAGAAGCAAAAGAAGAAGATCAAGAGATCCCAATACAAGGCCAAGAAGAAGAAGAAGGCTGCTGAAGCCAAAGGTGTCAACGGCGAAGCTACTGCAGGATCTAGTGAATTTGATTCCGAAGATTTGACTCCAGAAGCTACTGCCAAGGACGAAGTTGATGGCGACGCTGAAAAGTCTAAGCTTGCTTCCACCGGATTTGTTGCCGGTGCCGGTGCTTCAGCTGCTGCTGCCAGTGCTGCCTTGACCCAACACTCAGCTACCCCAGGCTCTACCACCCACGCCAACGATGTTGACTCCAAGACTCCAGCTGTCTCCGAACCAACTGCCGACGGTGCTGCCTCTACCACCGCTGTTGTTGATGCTCCAGTTGCCAACAGTACTGCCCCAGTTGTCAACAGTACTGCCCCAGTTGTCAACAGTACTGCCCCAGTTGTCAACGGTACCACCCCAGCCGTTGAAGAAACCAAGGCTGAAACTGCTGCTCCAATCGATGGTGTTGTCGATGGCTCTGCTCCGGCTGTTGAGGCTAAAGAATCTCCAAAGACCTTGGATCCAAAGGTTGCTCTTGACAATGAAGCTAAAGAAGTCGACGCATCCCCAGTCCACAAGGAACCAATCGTTGTTTCCCAGGACGATGAAGAAATTGTCATTGCTGCTGCCGGTGAAAACGAAAAAGAAATCAGTGCCGCTGTTGGTGGCGACGTTACTCTTGAAGAGATTGAACCAACCGCTTCTCAGAAAGAGAAATTGACTAAAGAAGCTAAGCTCAATAACGAGGGTGCTGCTAAGAAGGCCGAGACCCCAGCTAAGAAGACTGCTACCCCAGCCAAGGGCACCCCAGCCAAGGGCACCCCAGCCAAGGCTACTCCAGCTGCTAAGACCAACGGCAAAGCCGAAGAAAAGAAGAAGGGTGGTTTCAGAAAAATGTTGAAGAAGATCTTTACCTAGACCTAATACTCCACCGGTCGTTATACCCTGAAAGAGAGACTTTAATTTATTAATTACTATCAACCGTCAAGATGCTTTCTTTTGTTTATTATTATCCTTAATTATAATATCAGATCCCAAGCTGATAACTTATTCCCTATTAAGATTACCTACCTTTTCCTAACTTTTTTTCTTTATTTGTTTATTCGTCGTTGGAATTCATTTCTTGACTGTTTCATTCCTTCCTTGTTCTAATTGTCAATGTAATATATATAGCATATAATATCTTCCCCACTTTATTTTGTTATCGTTAGTTGTTTAGATTTTTACCACCTCCAGTTTTTTCTTTACTTTATTTTACTTTCTATTTACCGTGCTGTTACTGTATCAAACTTGATGAATATATTTTAAAACAACTTCTTCACGTCTGTTGATATTCTGTGGTGCACGAAACGTTGAGGTCGTGTATACTCGTCTAAAACGTATTTTCTACTTTTGCGAGTGGGTTTCTTCCATCCTGCGAAGGATTCTCGTGGCCGCCGCCGTCGACGCCAGCCAACTCGCTCGCTGGTTTCTTTTTTTTTTTTCACAATTTTTCGTTTTCTTTTTTTGGGCATCACGGTTTTTCTGTGCTAGGTTTTTGCCATTTCCATCCAACTCTTTCTACCAACACAATCAATCAAAGATATAAAGAATGGACGGTCCGGTTGAAAGCTCCAAGCAATTATTCGTCAGACCACTCTCGTATGAGATCACCAGCGAGCAACTTCAAGACCATTTCGCCAGAGCCGCCCCTGTTGTTGAGGTTCGTTTGATGCAGGGTTATGCTTTCGTTAGCTTTGAAAGCGAAGACGACGCCAAACAAGCTATTGAGTTGTTGGGTGAAACCGAATTAGAAGGCAACAAGTTGCAACTTGAGTTTGCTAGAGAAAGAAAAGAAGATACTCGTGGCAAGTACCGTCTTTCCATCTCCAACTTGCCAGAGGGTACTGCTTGGCAAGACGTCAAGGATTTCGTTAGAGAAAAGACCAACTCTCCTGTCAGTTACGTTAAAGTGTTCACTAACTACGCCACCAATGAAACCACGTGCAGCTTGCAATTTGAAAGCGCTGAAGATTTAGAAAGAGCCATTCCATTGTTGGACAAGTCTATTTTTAACGATGTCACTATTGGCGCCGAAGAGGACACCAGCCCATACATCCCACCACCACCAAGAGACAGAGGCTTTAGAGGTAGAGGCAGAGGCTTCGACCGTGGCTTCAGAGGAGGAAGAGGCGGTTTTGACCGTGGATTTAGAGGCGGCAGAGGAGGCTACGACCGTGGCTACGGCGGCGGATTCAGAGGTGGCAGAGGTGGCTTCAGAGGTGGAAGAGGTGGATATGGCGATAGAGGTGGATTCAGAGGTGGCAGAGGCGGCTACGGCGACAGAGGTGGTTTCAGAGGTGGAAGAGGTGGCTACGGCGACCGTGGAGGATACGAAGACAGAGGTGGATACGAAGACAGAGGCGGATACGACCGTGGTTCCTATGGTGACAGAGGTGGATCTTACGAACGTGAAAGATCTCCAACCCGTTTCTAATGAGATTCCATTTTTGTCCTTGGGAGAATGGAATGATTGATGAATGTTTTTTTTTTTATTACTAGTTCTAGAAAGTTGTGTTCCGAAAGAGGATTAGAACAAGGAGTGTGTTTTTTAAGAAAAAGGGAATTATCAAAGTATTGTGTGATTATCATTACTTGTCCTATTACTATCAGCAAAGTGTTACTTTATATTGTTATTTATGTAAATTTTATTGTAATCGAAACCTTGAGAGTGGAAAAAGTTATACCAATGGACCTGGGATATGGGAATGGATCTTACTTTGGACAACCGTTGCCTTTTGACATGTTTATTCTTAATGACGAAATGTTGTATTATTAACGAATTATAGACTTTATAGATTAATCTATTCAATTTGGGAATTTGCCATGGAATACTATGCTTCTGTCGCCCGCGTAGATCTCTTCATGCTTACCCCAGTTACCGGCATGTAAACTAAACTTTTGGTTCTTTGACACCAAGTAGTCAATAAGCAAATGGGTTTGCTTCATTGATAGAAGTTCGTCCTCTAACGACTGGTAGATCACAAATTTGGTGTCCTTGTTAACCAAAGAGAATGGTTCATCCAACTGGGCATTCTTTGAACTGAGCTGAGTTGCGTCCCGAGCATGCACAGCATTGACAAATGCATCGTCGACGAATGATGAATAGTCTGGATACTCTTTCAACAACTCCACGACGTCGTATATCCCGTCGAGGAACAACAATTGTTCAAACCTGATATTCTTCTTGACATAATCCAACAAATCATCGAGATCTTCCTCACTATCCAAGTGTTTCAATCCGTCTTTGACGATCTGTTTGAAATGAAGTAGCTGGAGTATCATCGTAGCACCAACGGAGTGTCCTAACAACGTGATCTTACCAACTTTGAAACGCGAATTGATGAGCTTCAACGCCCTCAATACGTCTATTAGGTGCTCAGGATGTTTGATACCCGGTGACAATCTGTAATTGATACCTATGTGGTTAGCGTCTGGATTGGATGCAACAACAGGGGCCATTTCATCGAATGTGTTGCTGGGATCTCTCCATGCTCCACCGTGGATGTAAACAAAGGTGTGGTCATTGGTTGGTGCATAATTAAACACCTTCACATTTTGTAATTCGTGAGACCCATAAGCAACGATGGTGTTTTCGAGATTGTCAAGCTCAGTGGCTGCCATGCTGGATCTGATAGTCTGGTTGTCAATGTATCTCCAAAATTGATCCTGCGCACACTACTATTTTAAATTTTTTGCTTCTGGTTCTCTGTAGAGATGAAAAATTTTCCGATACCAAAGATCATCAAACACGTAGCCAGCCAATCTACACATATCCACACGTACACAACCATCATGTCTACCGGAATCGACTCATGGGCAGATGCAGGAGACGAATTCTCTGCGCCACCAGAAATCATAGTAAACCCAGATGGAACCAAGACGGTCATAACCTTCAGAACCAACCAAGAGGGCAAGAAGGTGAGAATCACGCAAAGAATAAAAGAAGTCAAGGTGCAAGAGAAGGTGCATCCTTTGATTGCTCAACGTAAGAACTGGCACAAATATGGTAAAGATAAGAACTCCCCTCCGGGCCCAGACACAAGTACCACGCAATTAGGTGAAAAGGTTGATTTGAAGTTGGGCACCTCGTGGAAACAAATCGAAAAGAAGGAAGAGGAAGACAAAGCCCATGAAAGAGCCCAGAAAGTCGCTGTTCAGACTATCAAGTGTAGAGTCTGTGGTGGTGACCATTATACCGCCAAGTGTCCATACAAGGATACTTTGGGCGCTGCTGCTGGTATCGGATCGGCCAACGCTACTCCAGAGCCAACTAAGGACGGTGTTGCTGCTGGTGGTGCTGTCGGTGGTGCTGCTGGAAGTGGTAAGTATGTTCCAAGACATATGAGACCAGACGCAAGCGGTAACATCCCAACCAAGGAAGCTAGAGACGACTCAACGACGTTGAAGGTCAGCCAGTTGAACTCGTTTGTTGATGAAGACATGATTAGAAACGAGTTGTTTGCTAAGTTTGGTCCATTGCAAAGAGTCACTGTTGTCAGAAATAGAGAAACTGGTGAGTCCAGAGGATTTGCCTATGTTTCTTTCCTCACTGAAGAGATTGCGCAAAGAGCCTTGGATACTTTCAATGGTAAGGGTTACCACTCTTTGATTTTGCATTTAGAATGGTCTAAAAAGAAGAAGACAGTCTAGGGTCGGGGCGTGTGTGTGATGATGACGTTTACCCTGTAGGATTTTGTATACATGTATAGTAGGAATTCAAAAGAAAAAGCTTGAAAAGCTGCAACAACGGAGCGGTCTATTGTTTGAAAAGACGGTTTGGCTGCGTTAGACTAGGCACCGCAGTTAGCAGACGTGATGTCTCACGAGCTGGCACAAAAGTCAAACAGCCATGGCAGTAGTAACAAACTGTATTGCCACCCCATAACTCCGGGTCGAGCCCAAGGTGGTCTGGTTTGCGTGCAGTTTTTTTTTTTTCTTTGCCCGAGGCGATTCGAGAGCAACTCGACCTGGCCTTAGTAATGAATGGCTTAGTCTCGGTATTACATAATCGTCCACTGCTGGTGAGCAATTGCGTTATTTGCTGACTTGCTGCCTTTCGACATTGCCATCATCACAGTTGCTGCATTTCGCCTTGATGAATATAAAAATAGACCACAATCTCTCTCTACACCCTTTCTCTGTCTTTCAGCCTGGTTTTGTTTTAGGTTTGATATTATTACATAATTGTTGTACTCCCGCGCCAACCACCCCCTTGCTGCCCTACGACTGTACTCACGCTCCGCCCAAATAATACTAAATTATAATAGCAACAAATCGACTGGGTTCTCGGATATCGTGGGATTACACAGAAGAATAAAAATCACAACCCCCCACCAACAACAACAACAACTTATCATCACCAACTATAGCATCCACATCCAATTGGCTATCATTTATCTACCATTATCATTTTTGGCTTTTTTCCCATCTGCATTTTAATTGCCACCTGCTTAATAAAGTTTAGTCTTTTTTTTCTTTCTTTCTTTCTTTCTTTTGCTTTTCCTTCTCCTTGGCCGCCGGATATTGAAAACCATTTTTTTGTTTCACATAGTCCCCCATTCATTCATTTTCTTAGACTCTTCCCACACTTCACATGGCGTCTACAACCCAGACAGAAGTATCGAGCGCTTCCAAGGAATCCAACGGAAGCTCCCAGAAAAAGGGGGGCTTCCTTAACAAATTGATCAAGAGATCTAACAGCACGAAGAATCTGTCACTACACCCAACCCAATCAGCCAGATCGTTCTCCTCATCCACCAACGCACCCAGCAGGAGATCAAGCATGCGGCGAGATAAACGAAACTCCATTGAGAGTAACCAATTCGTTGACGACGACGAGGCGTCATTATACGACGACGATTACGACGAGACGAATTCGGTGATGGAAGACGACACCGACGACTCACTTTTCGAACCAGCTACCCAGGTTGTGTCGAGTGCTAGCACGTTAAGAAAAGTCAAATCATACAACTATACAACGTTCGATAACCACAATGTCGGAGAGAAAGTGGCGTTCCCGACCACCCTGGACGGCTTAGATTTGGACTTGGACATCCCTGAGGACAACGAGCCCCCATATGCGGGGTTGACATACGAGTCATTCCTCACTCCAAAATATGTCAAGACGACAAGGAGGAATAAACAGAGTCCAAGGATAATCAACAATTTGTTTCTTGCACAGGAATTGAACGTGGTCGAAGATGCCGGCAGCGACACGGACGACGAGGGTAGTGATGACCGTTCATTTTCACACAACGATGAGGATCTCCTGCATGATGAGGAATCCGGAGGCGATATCCGAAGAGAGATCTTTGTCATGGAGTTCAGCAAAGATGGGAAGTACCTAGCGGCAGCTGGAAGAGACGCCGTGGTGAGGGTATGGAAAGTGATCTCATCACCCTTGGGTAGAGTGGAATTTAACCAACTCGAGAAAGCCAGTGGTCCTCCACCACGGAGCAACAAGAGAGACTATGTGTTTGATCCAGCGCCTGTCTTCCAAAGACAACCAATACGTGAGTTTAGAGGGCATTCGAGTAACATTTTGTCTTTGGCGTGGAGTAAGAATAACTTCTTGATCACAGGTAGTATGGATAGAACTGCTCGATTGTGGCATGTTGATCGTGCTCTGTGTCTTCAAGTATTCCAGCATGAAGATTTTGTCACTGCAGTCAAGTTCCACCCACATGATGACCGATTCTTTTTGAGTGGGTCGCTAGATAACGAAGTCCGACTTTGGTCGATCTTGGAAAACACAGTCTCGTACAACAAGCACCTTGGAGACGATGTGTTGATCACTGCATTGGAATTTGCACCCGATGGCGTACATTGTTTTGTTGGTGGATTCAACGGGTCGTTGTTCATATTGGAGACAAAGGGTCTATACCCTGTGTTCCAAGTTGAGATCAAAGAACGGTCGATTGGCCACCCATTTCACAGTCACAACAAGAATGGTAATAAGATTACTGGTATCAAAGTGTTTAATAACCCGTTGCATGATGAAACAAGAGGCAAAAGAGAGATTGAGAAGTACGCTGTGCTTGTCACCACCAACGATTCCAAGATCAGGATGATTACTGTGGCCCAAAAGAAGTTGATAACAAGGTTTCGTGGATTGACAAACAACGCGTCCTCAATTGTGGCAGACAGCACAGAAGATCAGAAGTATATCATTTCCGGATCTGAAGACCACTACTGTTATGTTTGGGAAAACAACAACAGTATCATCAATAACAAGCTCAAACAATCTATCAAAGAGTTTGTCATCGATGGTAGGCAGCATATTTCAGATTTCCACCACAAGCACGAAAAGTACTCCAAGTTTATTTCATTGAACAAGCTTTTCAACAAGTTTCTCGAGGATGATCACGATACAAGACACGATTTCATTGCCAACGAGAACAACAGCTATACCTACTTCCATGCCCACCACTCGAAGTGTAACGTTGCCCTTTTTGCACCAGAGTCTACCAAGAAGCTTTTGACATTGTCGGATGATTTGATTTATGACTTGAGAAAGCGTGGCGACGCATGCAGAATCGATCCTGGGAGCCGCTTCACTTGCAATGGGAAGTCTGTCAAGATTGATAACTCAGTTCTGAACGGTGATATTATCGTAACGGCTGACCAGTACGGTATCATCAGAGTGTTCAGACAAGACTCGGCATACCTTTATAGAAAGAAATTCATTGAGTTCTACAAAAAGGGACAGTCTAAGAGCAACTCCGACCTTCACCTGCTTAGTCCTTCGGATAGAGGAATGTCACTCAGGAGAGGGTTATCGCGTGCCGATAGAAGTTCGTCGCTCCTACGCGATGCAAGTATAAGTCCTGTAAGAGGAAACGAACCACAAATGAACATCAGAAGCATCTTGGCATCCAAAATCAATCCAAACTCGTCCTCAACACCATCGACACCCTTGTCGGAATCTACATTCTCAGCAAACAGCATCCTCAGTGACGGAAGACCACACTCTACGAGCAGTGCCTACTTGACCATGAGAGCAATGGGTTCAAATGCACACGCGCATAGAAGCAATGGAATGTTTGTGCAGCCAAACATGGCGTTACCTGTTGAACATGACGAGGTCTTACAATCGAGTCCAAGTGGAAGTGAAATAACGTTGGGTGAACCAACTCCGCACACATCCAATCCCAAACTCAACACAAGCCAGGAAAACTTCAAGGTTGTCAACAAGCCCGAGGATGCATCCAAACCGATGATTCCTAGAATTGTTTTGCCAGAAGAGGGAGACAGTCAACAACAAACAGAAAGTGCTCATCCTGCTGATCTCCATTCTCAGTTGCGGGATTTGAAAATCAGCAGTCATGTCGAGCCAAGAGGTAGAACTAAATAGTATGAATGTATTACGTGTATTTATTTTACAAAAGGAGGAAGTTAGAATTACAAAATAGAAGACAGCATCTCTTTAGCCAGACCAGAATTGGTATGCCTTTGGCTGACTCACGCTGACGGGCAATTTAGAAGCGACGTTGACGTTCTGTTCATTATTGTCGTCTAGGTCCATGTTGTCTTCGCCGTTTTCAGCCGCGCTTTTGTGGTTGACTGCTTTTGTGAGTTCGCTAATTTTAGCAGGCTTGATCAAATCATCCAAAACTTCAGCCAATTCTGGCTTGGTCTTTTTCAATTGTTGTACTTTTTCAAACTGTACCCACCTCTCAAGCAACACTTGCTTTCTCTCCAAGCTCAATTGGTTTTCAAGCTTGAGCAAGTTGTCTTGCAACTCATCCACTTTCTTCATCTTGACGTTGAACTTCTCCAACGTCAATTCAATAACTTGGTTAATCAAGTCAGTCTGCTCCAACTGTGCGTGTTTCAAGTTCTCTTCGGCATTTGCTTGTATAAACTCCTTGCCGTTTTGGGTGGCAACCAATTTGGTGACAATGTCCTGCACCAACGTCTCGGAAACACTTTGGTCTTTGGAAGTTGGTTCTTCCTTCATTAATTTCGTCAAGAATTTGTCTTCAATAGGCAACTGGATGAACTTGATTATACACTGTTCTCTGGTTTTAGAAGCAACGTGTTCGCTAATCTTATCCCACTGGTTGTTCAAGTTGGCGTGGATGTTGGAGGCGCCGTTGGCTGGAGCTGGCTCGTAAGTGCCAAACATTTCAATACCTTCCAACAACAACAATACCTCCTGTTCACTCCATTCAGCACTTTCTTGGGTTTTCTGTAATTGGACAAAGTCAGAAGACTGAAAGTTCAGCGGGAACAATCCTTGGTCGTAACATATAGTACACAACACACTGGCGTTATTTATGTTTGACGATGGGTTGTGTGTGTAAGACTTTATCTTCAAGTTGTGGTATCTAACCTCAGTTGCATCTTTGCCGCAGATGCTGCAAGAATAGTTGACAATGTTGTTTGTCTTGTAGTTTGTCTTCTTTTCACCCGTGGCATAGATGTTTCTTCTAATCTGCAAGTTCAATGGTAATCCTCTATCGGTTTCTTTGTTTTCTTGTTCTTGCTCAGCTGGTGCTGCCTCATTCTTGGTCTTGTTTACTAGTTCAGCATTTTCTGGAATAGCTGGAACCAATCCCTGTGGAGTGTCTAATGTGACTTGGAAATGACCAGTGTATTGTGGCCCCAAGATGCTGGACTTGGTCTTTGGGTCGATTTGATAGTTGATCAACCCCCATTTCTCCAAGAACTGGTGCACCCTTATTATAACAGAAACATCACCGGACAAGTTTCTTCGAACAGCAGTGACAGTCAAGTACTCCTTTGGGTTCAATCTAAAAGTGTTGATAATAAAGTCTCGGATGTATTTGTAACTCTCTGGTGTTCTGTAAACAGACCCATTCTCTTTGAAAAAGTCAGGGAACGACTTCTTCTCAATTGCATGAATGCTATTCAAGTCAAACCATTTGGCAAACGACGGAACTATGACATGTACCGTTTGTTCTGCCAAATATTTTTTCGCAGATTCTTGGAACTCTTCCTGTAGTTTTTCAACATCAATGAGTTCAGCTGGTTTGGGCTCTTCGGCAACCTTAGCTGGCTCAGCTGGAACGTCTTCGGTTTTAGGAACGTCAGCACTTGGGGTTTCTGGTTCGAGTGACATTTGTTGAGATAGATGGCAGGCGCTTGTTTTGTTTTTCACCTTTTCGAAGCCTGTGTTTTTTTTTTTTTCCTGTAGTTTCTTCTGGCTGGGTGAAGTTCTCGTTGAATGGAAAGATTTTTTCTGTTGACAGAGACTTGGAAGAGGCGCACGACTTTTCTTTTGAGCTGGGTGCACGACGGATCTGAAAACGCGTCTTTGGTTGTTTATTTTTTTTTTTTTGGGCTGTCGTTTTTCTTTCTACGATTTATATTTACAACCAAAGACAACCACAGACGAACATGGTTAGAAGACTGTCAAGAAGGGCTAATGCCGCTGTTGTATCTTATAAAGATGTTAGTGACTCTGAGGATGACGTTCAGTTCCTGGAAGAAGAGGAAGAGTTTGAAGTGAGGAAGCCAGTAAAACGGAAAGCTTCCCGTAAGTCCAAACAGCCGGCAAAGAGACAGAAGAAATCAAAGAAGACGGCGAAACAGTTGGAAGAGGAACTCGAAGAAAACTATTTGTATCAGGCGTTGGCAAACACAGAAGCTAACATCCAAGATGTGGCGCTTGATTGGGTGGAGGAGTTTGAAGAGGATCTCACTGAAGAGAAATACGACGCAATAACAGGATTGATTAACTTGATCTTGAGAAGCTGTGGGTCCTTACATTTGTTCCAGCCACATGATTTGAGTAACTTAGAGTCCAGTGCCGATACAGTGGGAGAAATTGCCATTGCATTCGGGGAGCAATCATTCCACAAGTATCCATTCAAAGCGTTGCCAGTGTTCAAGAAGAATGTGTTGCAACTATTCCAGGAAATTATTGAAATTGCCCACGAGAAGGGGTTGTTGTATGTTTACGACAACGATAGTGACGAGGAGTCGTTGGCATCACCCTTGATGTCGTACCTTTTGACTTGGACAACGTCATTGTCGACTAGTGCAATTAGGTCGTTGAGATTCACCGCGACGGAGATAATTTTCACTGTCCAGTCCCAGTTGTGCAAGGTGATTAAGTCCATAGAAGGCAATCTCGACAGATCACAGCGCCAGTTGACTAAGGTGAAGAAGTCCAACAAGTCCAAATATGAAACGTTGACCAACACTATTGAAAGTTGTCAACTCCAGAAGAACACCGTCTTGGAATATTTCAGCGATATTGTGACCATTGTAGTGGACAAGAGATACAGAGACGTTGACCCACAGATACGATCCACTACTTTGAAGCACCTTGGTGACGCCATGGTGGCTTATCCAGAATTTTTCTGTCAGGGCATCTACTTGAGATACTTTGGTTGGTTGTTGTGTGATCCGATTGGGCAAGTCAGAGCTGAGAACTCTAGGTGCTTGATCAAGTCGTACCGCTCGTTCTCGGTGAACAACTTGCCATTGGGTCTCCGTCAGTTTTCTGAAAAGTACAAATTGCAATTGATCAAGATGAGTCAAATTGACAGTGACACTCAAGTGCGAATGCATTCCCTTGGTATCTGTTGTGAGTTGTTGAAACTTGGGTTCTTAGACGACGAAGATACAAAAGTGGTTGTTGGAAACTATCCGTTCAAAGATAACGTGAGAGTGCAAGCCGAAGGAGCCAGGTTTGTTACCCTTTTAGGCGAGGAAAGTGCTTCGAGTGTGGATGATAAGTACAAGCTATTCTTGGAGACGTATAAACCAGACCAGTTCCAAGACAAAATTAGTGCTTGTTTGAGAGTAAAAAGTTTGATCCAGTTGCTCGTACCCATTGCTGACAAACCAGTGGAGGTTATTTTCCAGAACTTGAGTGTCCATCATGAAACCAACTGGGAATTGTTGTTGAAATACTTCTTGCTGGATATTTCCCTGATCAAGTTCACTAAAGAAGACGAAGACGAACCTTCTGACAACGAGGAGATTGATGAATTCAAGCAGCAAATCGATTTGAGCGACGTCGAGCGACTCGTGCTTCTTAAGTTCATTCACGGGTATATCAAGTATCTTTACTCCAAGAAAGTCGACGACGACGTTTCGGCACAACTTGTAAAGCTAGTCGAGTACTTGCCTTCTATTCTGAATGTTGCTGTCAAATCATCCAAACTATTCGCGGTGTTTTTGCAAATATGGACAATTCTACTCGTTGAGAAGGAATCGGGTTACAGTTTGTTTGACAGATTGAACAAGTTGGAGGAGTATGAAGAGATTACATCTGAGATCATCAAGTACTTCAAAGAGTTTGACATCACAGCCGAGTTTGCTCCGTTTTTTGCTGCCTTGTTTGAATCGCATGGCTTGACATCGGCTATAAAATTCCAAGTGCAGACCGTGCTAGACGAGTTGGTGCAAGAAGTTATCCGAACCATCAATGACAGAGACGATGCTGCTTTTGACTTGGACTCTACCAACGATGAATTGAACGATCAAATTAGTCTTATAAAGTCAATTAACAGCATTGCTCCGGTGTTGCACAAGTTGAGAGAGCTGGGTGACTTTGTTAACATTGCCAATTTGTCTGATGTTTCTGAGTTGATTACCACGTTGGTGAACAAAGTGTTGAGAAAGTTTGATTTGGCATTAATCAGGTCCCAATGGAAACACAATTTCTTGCAGCAGTTGCCTACATTTCTGGAATCGTTGACGAGAATCTATGATTTGGTCTTGGTGATTGTGTCGTGGAAGTTTGAACGGCTTATGGAAACCACCAAAGAGGACCAAAACCGCATTGCTATTGACTTGGAGTTTGATGGAATTGTGGATTTGATAAACCAGACGATGAGGTTAGTCTATGAGTGCTCTACTTTCCCTGAGTTTGTCGATTTGAAAACCACATTAATCATGAAGTACATTGACTTTCTCCTGTCGTTCAAAGTGTTTTATGTCAAGTTCGAAGGTGATAACGACTTTGAAAACTTCCTGCTGTTCTTTAACAGCAACAAGCAGTTGCTAATTGTCAAGCGTGATATGCAATTACAGATCTTGCAAGTGTTTTTGGTTAAAGAAGTGAAATTGGCACATTTGCTACAAGTGGAGCTCGACAGAGATGACGAAGAAGACGTGAATTTTGACGACTATATTGAACAAACGAGCGGCAGCTCACCGCCAGAGTCCAGTATGTTTGAGGAAGAGGACCTGCAAGCCAGCCAAGCTTCTAATAATGACAGTGATGCCAAGAAGGAACAGACGTGGCGTTTTGAAAAGGACCTTTCTGTGTACACGTTGAAGCTATTGTCATTGGTCAACTTGCTGTTGGTTCTGGAAGATATTTACAGCCGAGTTAGGATGAACAAGGATAAATTGGGTAGTGTGTTTGACAAGATTCTCGAGCAACAGGAGGTGCAAGAGACGAATATCAAGGAGAAGGAGGACGACGACGACGACAACGAGCCAATGAGCGAAGAGCAAAATGGTGTGCCACAAGAAGACTCAGCTGCACAAGGGGAAGAATCGCAGACCATTGTTGACCAAGAAACCTCCACCATTGTGTCAACGTAATATGTAGGATGCAAGGTTTTGTGTGTGACTATACAGTGCGTAGCTGCACGGCTGCAACTGGGAATAAATAAAACAAAGTGTTTGTGTAAATCAAGAAAAAAAAAATTACACCCAGTGAAAGTCTCCTCCCAAAAAAAATCCGCCCGGGGCCAAGAAATTTCACTGCTCCCTCCTCTTGGTGTTTATTTTGTTTGTGATGGTACCTCCCAAGAACTGATTGATCAGATAAATTGATAGCTCTTGGAGTCTTGGTTTTAACTCTTGGTTCTTGGGGGGCATTTTGTCTTCGTATGTTCTTGCGTATTGTCTGTGCTAAGCCCTGCTGCGAAAACCCCCCTCTTCAAACCCCTGAACGACCAGAAGCCGACAGCTAGCCTCAGGGCCAACAACGAAACAAACATGCGATCCTATGGAGGCTACGAGGTTTTGTGTTTTTAGCTTGGCATGCAGCAATAATTTTTGGAGGATTGTAAGGCATTCCATTATGAATTACATGTGTAACTAATTTTTCGTCGCCCTTTATTTACTAGTTCTTCTTCTTACCGCTGCCATATCATTTTCATCGGCGGTATAATAATAATAATAATAATTTTTCTTTTTTGGACATTCTGCAGGAGTAACATGCACACTAAGGCTTCAATTTGATTGGTTCCTTGACGTCTTCTTGGCTGACAAGGAGAAACGCAACTCCTCCCCTACCCGTCTTCGGGAAATGCTAGATTTCACGGGTATACTGCCGCTCTAAAAGCAAAAAGTTTAAATTACTACGGTAATAAGAGATTTTCGATTGGTTTTCGACTTGCAAAATTACAAAAGTGGCCCTTCACATCTATTGGCCCCCTTGATACTTCTGTACTACCCCCCATCGGGATTATCTAGAAAAATTTTGCGTATATAAGACGATCCTGCCTCCCACCACCCTTACTTCTTTTTTTTTGGTTAAGTTCAGCAAGAGTGCAGTTGGTTTTGAAATGGCTCAAGTTTTCAACGTTCAAGTGTTCTTCGTCGTCTTCCGTGAGTCGTTGGAAGCGGTGATTGTTATTTCCGTGTTGCTTTCCTTCATCAAGCAGTCGTTGGGTAAGCATGACCCGGCGTTGAAGAAGAAGCTCTACAAGCAAGTGTGGATCGGCTCTGCTTTGGGTTTTCTTATCTGTCTTATCCTTGGTGGTGCTTTCATTGGTGCCTTCTACGGTTTGGGTAAGGATATTTGGGGTTCGTCTGAAGATATCTGGGAAGGTGTCTTCTGTCTCATTGCTACCATCTTGATTACTGCTATGGGTATCCCAATGTTGAGAATCAACAAGATGCAAGAAAAGTGGAGAATCAAGTTGGCCCAATCGTTGGTTAAGAAGCCAAAGAACAAGAGAGACAGATTCAAGCTCGGTCACCTCACCAAGAAGTACGCTTTGTTTATCCTTCCATTCATCACCGTGTTGCGTGAAGGTATTGAAGCTATTGTCTTTGTTGGTGGTGTCAGTATCAACGGTTCCGCCACCGCTTTCCCACTTCCAGTCGTCATTGGTTTGATTGCTGGTATTGCTGTTGGAGTCATCTTGTACTACTTTGGCTCCAGTATCTCCTTGCAGATCTTCTTGATCATCTCCACCTGTATCTTGTACTTGATTGCTGCTGGTTTGTTCTCCAGAGGTGTCTGGTACTTCCAGAACTATAAGTACGCCCAGGCCACTGGTGGTGACGCTGCTGAGAATGGTTCTGGTCCAGGTACCTACGACATCAACCAGTCTGTCTGGCACGTCAACTGCTGTAACCCAATGACTGACCACGGTTGGGACGTGTTCAATGCTTTGTTGGGATGGCAAAACTCTGCCACTTATGGTTCCGTCATCTCCTACAATGTCTACTGGCTCGTCCTCATCATTGTTTTGTTGTTGATGATCTACGAAGAAAAACACGGACACTTGCCATTTACCAAGAACTTCACCTTCAGAAAGATGAACCCAATGTACTACATCAAGGGTGAGAAGAACCCTGAATTGAAGAAAGCTGAGAGAGAAGCATTGTTTGCCCAACTTGAAGAACAAAGATTTGGTGACGTTGAAGAAGCCCCTGAGGGTTCCTCAAGCGCTGGTCACTCCACTGAGAAGGTTGCACTTCAGAAATAGATTGGTGTCTTCAAACTGCCTTCATCCAATTAGCACACACACGCACACACACACACACATAGAAAGATGAAGGTAGTTGGAGCACTGCTTTTTTCTGTTGATTTCTTTCCGGGGTAATTGTTTCTTCTTTTTTTGTATTTTTGTTTTTACTGGGTGGGTTTCTAAGGGTTTTCTTATTTTTGTAGTTATTTAGTAGATTTTTTGCAATAAAAAAATTTATTCGGGTTGATAGTGTTCCTGTGCATGTAAATGATTTTTTTGCGGAGGGCAAGTACTGCGGCTTATCAAATCCGCAACACAAAAGTGAGAATAGGGGTAAGAATAATATTACTGTTGGATGTGATGTGTGCATCGCTGGGCAGGTGGATTCTCCCTCCCAATGGGGTAGTTTGTAGTGTGGACGGTCTTTAGTTGATGGGGAGGTGTCGGCCAGCACATCGTATTGTCCAGTTGACTGCGAAATGCAGAAAACATCAACAGATTAGCTTTAGTGAAACATTCTTCATTTTTCTTCTCCCTTTGTCTGTGGCCCAGGAAAGTGAACATGCCATAAAAACAAGACAAAGCTTGTATTATCACAGTACAATGAAGGGCTGAATGGAATGGAATGTAAGTGCACGAAATGACACGTAGAGAGAGAGTTGTCGTGCGCCAATCGTTGACTGTTGAAAGATAAACAACAGCCACAGCCCATTCTGATGGGCGTGGGTCAGGCGTGGGGAAAGAACAGCACCGCCCTAAGTGGTGGTCGCCCCAGCCAGCCAGCCAGCCAAAACAGAACAGAACAGGAGCAGAAATAAAATAGAAGAAGCAAGTAGGAGAGTGGCAGTTGCCTTAGTAAGAACTTAGAGGAGGGGAGTAGTGTTCCTTGAGAGGAAAACCCAAACACCAACAGAAACAAAGGACAACGCGGGAAAAGAAAAGCAATTTTTCTGGTGATGGGTGTGAATCAGTCTGCCAGTTTATCTCTCTCTCTCTCACACTGGCTGTCGTATAAAGCTGCTAATACATTCAGACACCTCTCCACAATCTCCCACTTTCTTCACCCATCCTTCCCTCAAGTCTTCCCTCAACCTATTCTCACATCGCTCACTCACTCTCACCTGAGCATCCCACTGTTGTTATTACAACCTACTGCCTGTCAGATTCACTTTTTTCTATTTTACTACCGTCTCGTATTAAATCCCTCAGGCTACACAAACACACGCTCTGACCTTAAACCAACAAAAAAAAATCACTGTCCAGGTTTCTCCGGTTTGTCGTTGGCTTTTTTCATTTACAACTTTTTTGATCTTCTTTAATAGAACCCACCTCCCTTTGATCTTGCATTTATAGACCTAGGTCAGTCTCTTCTATACCCACTCGACCACCACCATCACCTCGCTAGATAATGTTCAAAGGCTTGAGAAAAAAGGCATCTATTCTATCCATATCTTCCATAACTTCCACCCAGTCCACCTCGTCAAACGGATCAAACTCAGACGGCACCTATGACAAGATATTAGCCCAGGTCTACGACTTTGAGATTGCTCTTAAGGCAATGGACTACTTGTTGGACGACAGAACCAAGCAGGGAACTGACTTGTTGCAGAACGAAGCCAACAAGAACAAGGACTCTACGCAGCCACATGCAATTTTTCCTTTGGCCCTAGGCGTCATGGAGTTTATTGAAGCAACCTTGGGGTTTGAGCCAGAGGTCATGGCCAGAGCTCACAAAACACTATCTGAGGCTGAGAATGCTTCTTTGAACAATTCCAAGTATAATGTGAGATACAGATTGTCCACCTCGTTGATCTACCCTCCAGGAACAGAGTTTGAGGTCACATATGCCGAGTCCACGTTGTTGAACGCCTTGTTGATGTTGTTGACTGAAAACAACGGTATGGTTGAGAGTGTCAAGGCATTGTACAAGTTGCGTCGTGCTTACCAAACCTTGGACGCCGTGTACAAGAAGATCAAGGAACTGGAACCTACATTCAACAAGAACTTGGCAAAATTGAAGAAGGAAGCGGCAACTGCCGCATTGAACAATGTGCTGTCCAGGAATGGTAATACCATTTTCTTGAACAACCAGTCCATAAGTACTGTTGATCTACCCGGGTACAGCTCGCAATCCAGCTCGTCATCTTCGTTGCCGCAAGACCTTGCGTTGATGAAGAACTTGGAGAAAGTGTACTTGATGAGAAAGGCAAGAATTGAAGGTGCCAGCTTGGGCAACAATGTCGACGCAGAAAGAGTGAATTTGTTCGATGATCTGAATAGTTCTCTTACATTGGCCAAACAGAACAACAACACAACGCTCAAGGATACAGAGTCCCCACGTGAAGAAGACGAAGAGAATGAAAGTGACGACGAAAATGAGAATGACGACGAAGACGAAAGCGACGATTTTTGTGATGCACTGGAGGATTTCACGCATACCCCTAACCACTCGCTCCCGCCACCACCAGTTGACTCCAGTGCTCAATCTGTGCTTTCTTCAATTGAAACAACCCCAAGCTCCTCTCAGGGAGCGCAAGACAACCATTTGCATGTTTCGACTATTGACGAGTACATCCACTCGGGTGTGCAATTGTGTTTTGGTATCTTGCAAGTTGTCTTGTCATTGATACCACCTGCCATTGGTAAAGTGTTGTCCATTGTCGGGTTCAAAGGAGACAGAGATATTGGTTTGAGATTGTTGTGGAGAACGGCAATTACTTCCAGAAATATCCATGGTGAATTGGCATTGTTGTTTCTTTTGGTGTTTTACGACGGTCCAGTGCAGTTTGTCGATACCGGATTCCAGTTGCCCAACAACGCGCTGGCTAAAAGCATCATCTCCTTGGACAACAAAGCCACTGTTTCGGAAGCCGAGCTTGACAAGATTTTGGAGCACCCAGAGCAATACACCAGCCAGTTGTTGAGAAGAGCCAGAAGAATGTTCCCACACAATGCCCTTTGGATCTTGCAAGAAGGCAGAATGTTGGCCGCTGAAGGGAAGTTAGCTGAAGCTTCTCAAACGATGCAAGATTTCACCGACAATCCAGCCACCAAGATTCAAATGCAACAAGCTGAAGCATTATTGATTTTTGATAGATCCATGATTTACATTTTCCAGCATGAGTACGACAAAGCTGCTAAAGACTTGATCTACTTGATTGAAATCAACTCCTGGTCTAAGGCCGTGTATTTGTTTATGGCAGCATCGTGTTACTTGGAAAAGTATAGAATGATCAAGATGGGTGTCATTCAAGTGGACGACAAATCCAAAGAGATGGCCAAATATTCAGCACTTTTTGACAAGTACCTCGACCTTTCTTTGAGTTATGTGCCAGGTGTGGGGCGTAATGCTGTGGGAAAGAAAGGTGGTATTGGTGGAAGTAACAAGCAGATGCCTTTTGACAAGTTCTTGTTGCGTAAGAACAGACACCTTGAAGCCGCCAAGAAGCAGCATCCAAACTTGTCTAACGCTGATTTAGTTGGTACTTCATTGATCCACGAATTGGTCTACTTCTGGAACGGTTATAACAGAATGACCAAGCCACACTTGGAAATCGCCTTGAAGATGTTGGGCTACTCCGGTGCACCAAACACCGAGCAGTCCGCAAACACCAAGGAACATTCCTATGCATTGATCCAAGAAACAGAAGACGAGGCGATGATTAGATTCTTTTTACAGTCCGTTGCCATGAGACAATTAGGCGACGTAAGTGGCGGCTTGAAATTGTTAGACGAACACGTCATCTCCAAACACGTCATCAACGACTCGCTTCATCTGTTCAGATTCAACAAATTGACATACAGTCCTTACCTTTACCCAACAGCGTTATACGAAAAGACTATGTTTACTTGGTTGTTGGGAACCAGCCCGTCGAGCAAGCTTGATGTCCACACTGCTGCTCATGAAAGTAGAAGCTGGCTCAAAAGAGCCGAGATTGTCGGTGAAGGTGATTATGAGTTGAGTAATAGAACCGGTATGAGAATCAAAGCTGCCGGTGATAGATTAGAACAATTAGCAAATCTCTAGACTTGTTTTTATTGTAATGTTCATTCTTCTTTTTTTTTTGTATGTATCGTATTGACGTTGGTCGTTATATTTTTTTTTACAACAGATACACAAATTAGACTCCTTCCACTGCTCTAGTTGAAATAAGTGTCCACCATGCTGTCAGCGACATTGAATCCAAATACCAACGTTATCAACCAACCCACGGCCAACAAGGGCAACACACCAGCAATCACCACCAATTGTAGGGTTCTAGCCGGACTTCTCTTGCCAGTCAAGCTGCTGCCGCCACTACCACCACCACCAAAATTAGCACTTATGAAGGGCAACGAATTAAACCCGTAGAACGACACCACGAAATAGTATCCGATACTGCCAAAATACAACAGGTTGCCGATGACCAACGCGATTACTGACCCCTTGATTCTAATAACCGGCAACAATATAAACTGCACCACGTACAACAAGCACCAAATGATCAAGAACGAGTTGCAATGTATATCGAAACAGAACCCCCACGACACGTAATTCACATTATACTTACTGAACTGGATCCCATCGTTAAACAACCTATTCATGAACAACCACGTCACTGTAGCAATCACTATCCCGGTCAAGTAGAAATCCACGAGCACCATGTACACGATCAACTTAAATATGTCAAGCACGCCAGGCAGGTAAGCTACCCCCCATGCAATGGCGCTGATTGACAAGAACCCAGTGAGCAAGATCAAAAAACTCGGGTCGTCCCGTGAGTACGAGTTTCTGCTGAACAGATCTTGCTGCAGTTGTTGCTGCTTGTAGAAATAATGAGATCGGTACATTTTCCGCGGGTTTATAATTAGGTGGAATATCTCCCAGATTGCCGTTTCAAAGTCTAATGTTTTGGGCTTGAATAACCGCTTGATCATGGTCTTGATGTTGTTTAATCGGGATGCGATGTTGGAGGAGGCCGACGATGATGCGGACGACCATCCGTAGTTTAAGGTGGGACGTGGCACATACATGGAGGACTGGTTGGATACGATCGACCCCGTTCGTGTGCTTGTACCGGCCATTCTCAGCGACGATGGCGTGGCAGCTGGCTGTGGGAACAAGTCCTGGGTGGTGTATGGTAAATTGACACGTTTACTCATGGAATTGACGAGGGGAGGATGGGTTGCTGATGGATTGTCGATTTGGTTTCTGGGATTTCGCCTTTTTTTTTCTCCCTCTCTTTGGGTTGGAGAGCGAGGAAGACAGTTTTGTCGGTTTTGTGTAATGACTATTATGCACCTTCTATTTTAATTTTTCTCATGGTGTGATTTAAACTGTCACTGGAAAATGAATAATAACCAAGTGATGTAGAGAAAAAAGTTCATTACTCCTTCTTTCATTAACCAACCATGACAGAACAACCACAACAGCAACGACAAGCACCTACTTCGACGAGAACGGTAACTCAGACAGTCACTACCACGGCACCTCCTATTCTAAGGTTGGCAGCAAATCGGGAACCCCGTACGGAAGTGACATGGGATGAAAGCGTTATAGATAACGAACACTTGAATAGGAAGAAGACGAAAATATGCTGCATATACCACCCAGCTGATGAAGACGGAAACAGGCACTGCGACTCAGACAGTGATTCCTCCAGCGATTCGAGTGACTCTTCTGGAGATGAACCAGAGAAACCAAACAACAACCCAGAGAAGAAGAAGAAAGGTCGCTCTCAGAAGTCAAAGCCCAATGCATACGAGGTGCAACCTACGTACCGGAACCGCTCACATGTCCCTAAACAATAGTTAGAGTTAATATAAGTCTATATTATAGATACAACTGTTAAATGCCACCCAATTTGACACTTTTCGCTAGGTTAGCCATATTGGTGATGCCATTATCGTAGATGTTTTGGTCCTCTATCGTGTCGCTCGAATCTATGGTTGGTGTAGACGGAGCCGAGCTTTTGAAAAGCGAACTGTATTCTTGCTCCCAAACGCTGCTTAGCTCGGCATTCACTTCATCGAATGAAGCATGGAGGTGAGGTCCCATGGGCTTGCTTTGTGCTTGGTATCGGTCAATAAACCCTAGCACTCCCATATGTCGGGACGAGAATCTCAATCGTATGGCATTGTACTGTGAGGATATGGTCTCGTTCTGGATTTTCCACTCGTATGAGAAGGTAGTTGCTGTGTTGTCGTTGGAATCGTAGTCGTACAACTCCTTATAGTCCAATTGTCTTTGCTGGCTTCGCAAGGTACCGCCTCTGTTTGGCAGCTTGTTGACAAAATTGCCCTGGAAATCATCAATCTCCTTCAAAAGGTCCTCAAAATTGATAGGGTCTTCTGGCTCTTGTGTCGCTAATGCAGTGTGCACTTGATCTATAGGGTATTGAGTATCTGACTCAGGTAGGTTCTCCTTACTATTTCCCATCCACGTCTCCCCATCATCATCATCGTCTGAATCCGACTCATCGTCCAGTTCGCTCTGTACATGTGACTTGTCACTCGACTGAAGGGTCCCTCTCTCAGGAAAACTAACCAACGAACTCATACCCGTTTGTGCCAAATTCTTCATCTTTTCATATAGATTCGGTTTCTTTGTTGCATTATCTTCCACCACATCAGCCTCATTCACGCTTTCTCTAGACAATGACTTGAACGAATTATCCGTTCTCATATTCACCACATTATTCACGACGGGCCTTTTGGTGTCGAAATTATCCTGCAACACAGTCAACGGCGACACACTATCTTTACCAGCCACGGGTCCTCCTCCTGCTGGCCTGCTAAACACATCCAGCTTCATCAGATCCTTCGATTCCGTGCTTGGGATATCATACGAGTTCCATCGTCTAAACTCGGGTCTCTTCGCAGGCAACATCACCTCTTGGTTGACCATCGGTATATTCTTCTGTATCGACGTCGGTGGTAGCTGCGGCGTCCCCGATGCACCACTTCCTCTTCCTCCTTCCTGTGACATCGATTTCGTTAGTTTTGATTTAAATTGGTGGTTCTGGTTAATCGCCGTGTACAACAATTGTTCAGAATGCGTTCGTCCACTATGCGGCGCTGGGTGTCTCTTTCGATTCGCCAAAGCCACTGAATCATTCGTTGATTTCGACCGAAGCAGGCGCTTGTTGAGGCTAGCACCGTCAGGAGACTCTTGGATGGTTTCTAGCAAGTCCTGTCTTGTTCGGGAACAGTCTGCTGATCGGGTGTAATCCTTGCTTTTCGACCGGCCCCTGTCTTCGCTGTGTGGGTGAGGGTTGTGAGGGTTCTGGTGGTGAGAACCCGCCGTTCGCAATGGCATCGAAACAAGAGGTCTGAGCTGTAGTTATAGCTCCTTGGGAAGAGTACGTAGCAAGCAAGTCGAAGAAAAACGGCTACTGGGGGGCCAAATTGCCTAAAAATTGAAGAACGAAGAAACAAGAAAACACGCACCTTATCTTTGGGGGAATAACCTTGCTTGTGTATAATCCAATGAAATTGTTCACTGATAAGGATCGAGAAGTTACACAAAACACAAAGTGACAAACAATAGAGAAAAGACAAAATAGAACAAAACACACACAAGGGGAAACACCTTCGGTGTATAACCGAACGAGTAACAAAACCACACACACACACACACACACACACGGTACTACTAATAATAATATGTATTAATAATATATATAATATATTTAGAACTCCTGAAGCTCGAAACTCAACCACCCATTCTGCAAATCCTCTTCAGCACTCTTGATCAACGTTCTTTGTCTCGAGTTGACCAATTCCGTCAAGTTGATAATCTTGGTCTTGTTCTTGATGATGGTATCCACTTT
>JAJSEA010000237.1:0-25521 GCA_026724345.1 Candida sp. AC06
TATTTTGTCATTATTACGTTTATACATATTTTTACAAAAATCCATCCACTTAATATATATATTACGGGTTTAACAAATCAGATGGCAAGGTGTTCTTTGGTTTCGGCGGGTATTCTTGGATCTGTGTAATTTTAGTTTTATAAGATGAATATATATATATAAAAAAATGCATATAAATTATTAAGAAAGAGTTTGGTGGGAGCTCGTGATATGCATTACATGATTCAGTCACGTTTCTCTAATAAATATGTCTTTATATTAATTTAATGCTTTCTATATTTTGATTGGGTATAACATACGGACAAAGTAGTCCTTGACGGATCCTCTCAACAAGTAGTTATATCTCTCGACCCTCTCTTTCAAGAGATACTCATCCTCAGCCTCCAGCTTGTTGTCATCCTCATCAGAATCAGCTT
This sequence comes from Candida sp. AC06, assembly GCA_026724345.1. Taxonomy (NCBI): domain Eukaryota; kingdom Fungi; phylum Ascomycota; class Pichiomycetes; order Serinales; family Debaryomycetaceae; genus Candida; species Candida sp. AC06. The sequence continues at coordinate 417 of JAJSEA010000237.1, forward strand.
CGACTCTAGCGTCTGTTTTCAAGTACCCACTCTTGGTAGTACCTGAAATGTTATTCAACTTATTCTGCATGATCTCCAACCTCTCTTTCAAGAACTTCCTTATCAAATACTCTCTCAACGTCATCATGATCAAGAAGCACGCAAAGAAACAGCACCCAGCAAAGATCTGGGTGTGCAAATAAGGTCTGCTCGAGTTCAGCACCACCAACGCAAGGGCAATGACTTCGGAAACAAGACAGAATGGCGAGACAAAGATGTTGATACCGGACCACGCAGCGGGCATCCTGTCCAAATGCGGATGGATGACGTCAGCAGCCAACGGTTGTGCCAACGAGGACCCCACACCGATGATCAACCCAATGATGCATGCAAAAGCAATCAACGCGGCGTATGACCTGGCGTTGATCCAGAATGCGAAAAGCAAAATGGAGATTAATAAACTGGCACTTGCGGTAAAGTTGGCCCTGCCGAATTTGTCCGCGGTGAGACCCATGGATGGACGGCCAATGATTTGCGCAGCATTCATCACGGCTGTTAAGACCGATGCTTGCGAGTGGGTAAGACCAACGGAACTGGCGTATGAAGACAACGAGAACAACATCAAGGTGTAGCCCATAAGTGCAATGGCGAACCAGACGGCAATGATACAGATACCGGGGATCCTGAACACTTTGGGGTCAAAGATAGCTTTGAAGCTCTCGACGACGAATTGCTTCGTCATGGTTGCTTTCAAAGGTGGTTGCTTGTAGTTTCTAGGTTTCATGATCACAGCACTGACCAACGCAGCAAACAAACAGACGATACCCACCATTCTCAACGCCCATTTCTGGTCACCTGTCTCCTGGATGACTTTGTTGACACTCAACGAGAAGATCAACCCACCTAAACCAGCACCAGCGACACAAATCCCCATGGACGTCGCCTTCTGTTTGACGAACCACGTAGGCAAGACCAACGTCGCCGGGATGAAGATCAACAGGAAGGATATCCCAACAAGGACACCCTGAGTGAGGTACAAGTGCCATAACTTTGTGGAGTACGAGGCCAAGATCCACCCGGCAGTTTGAACAATCACGCCAATGAAACAAATAATCTGAAACCCAAACACCTTGTACATCAACGCACTTATGGGGGACAACAAGTTAGCTAGACAGACGATAATACCACCAATCAATGCGAAATCGTACGAGGTAGCGCCGGGGAAGGTACCGCTGTTCAAGTAGAAGTTCAAAAACACACCAAACCCGGCATTAGCACCCCAGGTCGCAAACATGCTCATCATGGCACAAAACGCCATGACCCACGCAAGGCCACTATCGGGTTTGTGGCCCTTGTCCTCCACTTCTGCCTTCTCATCGTCTTGTTCCTCTGGGCTCTGGTTGATGCTTGATCGACTGCTTGATTTACCAGGTCCGTCAGCAACACCAGGACCTGAACCAGCACCCACACTGCCGGTCTGCAGCTCGATATCACCGATGGAGTTCCTCTGGGAGTTTTGAATGACATTTGTCCCCACTCTGTCTAACTGGTTCGCCAAGATGAAGTCGGACTCACCGAATGTATTGTATTTCGTCACGTCGTCCAATTGCTGGTCATCGCGGATGCCGCTGATTATTCGGGATAGCTCCGACTGGTTTGATCTTGTTCTCGCGATGGAGTGGTGGGCCGAGGATGCGGATGAAGAAGTCGCGGAGGTGATCTGCTGGATCTGGTAGGGTATTATGTCCTGGTCATCCTCTATTGAGTGGTGCGAGTCGTCGGATATGCTCTTCTTGGAAGAAGGCGGGTATTCTTCCAGGGATGTTTTGTTTGTCATGCTATGCTAAAAGGAAAGGAGGGGGGGGAGTGACTGTGGTTAGAAGAAGAAAGAATTTCGGGTAGCTCCTTCTTTCTGTTGTTGTGGGAATGGAAAAAATTCGTGTGATAAACGCCTTGCTTATTGAACCAGAATGCTAAAATTTAATTGACACTGTGGGGGTAAAGAACAGGAATTGAATAGTTATATAAGCGACAAGTGCAGATGGAAGTCTAGGTAGTCAAAATGGTTCTCTCTACCTTCTGCTCTTTTTTTGCAATACGGATCCGTGACAGCTGGCAAGAGGCGCCGCACTTTCTTTATATAGTGTGCGTCCCAGTGCAAAGCCCTATTGATGAGTAATCTAAAAATGGTTAGGTTTTGTGGATACGGGTACCCGAAATTACCTTGCATTCACAACACACTTTTTAGTTCCACTTTCTGTTTGACTTTGTTCTGCGCAGCCCCCCTATTGTGTGTATTGTTGGGGGGAACCAGGCTAGCATGTGGAAAACGACACATCCAAGTAGGCTTACACTGGAATGAATTGCGTTATTTTTACATACTCTCTCTTTCCCCCTTTCCGCCGTTGAAATAATTGTCCACCGCATCCGTTCACCACTCAACAGTCGTGAAAGCCACGTACTTCTACAGCCCTATACACACGGTGATCTGCTCTTGACGATGATGGTGGTTAACAAAGTTTGTCACTCTCTTTCTCCACGCCCCGTTGAAACGATTGTTCTGAAACCTGCCTGGGTCTTGGCGAACCTTCAGCTGCGGTGGGTTATGAGTCTAATCCAGAACTCCCCCCTCCCTCTTTCTCTTTCTCTCTCCCCCCAGCTCCATAACTTCTACAAACTAAAAACTTAAACATGAAAAATTTTTGCTCATTCTATTAAATTCCTCCTTTCACGCGACCGGAGTTGCGCAAAGTTTTCCTAATTCCGTTTTTGACACTTGGTAGCGCCTCAACAAACGACATTTCATTACTTACACCCTTATTGGATACACCATACGTATGAAATAACTGAGAACAGAGCCTCTTAACAAGTTATTGTATCTTTCGACTCTGTCCCTTAGTACCGCCTCTTCGTCTGCGTCCAACTCATCGTCCCCATTGTCTTCTTCTGCCTTCAAGTATCCACTTTTCGTGGTCCCCACAATCCCAGCCAACTTCTGGTGCATGACAGCCGACCTCTCCTTCAACACTTTCCGGATAAGGAACTCCCTCAACGTAAGCATGATCAAAAAACACACAATGAAGCAAGTACCAGCAAACATCTGGGTATGAAAGTACGGATTCTTTGCTCCCTGCACCACCAACGCAAGCGCAATGACCTCCGCCACGAGACTGAACCAGCACATGAAGATATTAATCGTGGACCACGCCGCGGGCATCTGTTCCATGTTGGGGCTGATCGCGTCGGCCGCAAGTGGCTGTGCCAACGACACACCCACGCCAATCAACAACCCAATCAGGATCGCGAACCCAATGAGACTCCCAAAGGACTTCGCGTTGGTCCAGTACGCGTAGAGCAAGATGGAGATCACGAGGGAGCAGACAGTCAGGAAGTTGGCGCGCCCAAAGTAGTCCGCGATGAACCCCATGCATGGTCTCCCGACGGTCTGGGCTGCGTTCATCGCCGCCGTGAGCGTCGTTGCCTGGTAATGGGAGAGCCCGATGGCGGTGGCGTAGGAGGACATGGAGAACGTCATGAGGGTGTACCCGACAATAACGAGGGTGAACCAGAGTGCGATTAGGCGCACTCCGGGGTTGCGGGTGACGGAGAAGTCAAAGATCACCTTGGCGTTGGCGGTGAGGAAGGGTTTCGAGAGGGTGGTTTTCAACGGTGGTTGCTTGTAGTTCCGTGGACGCATGACGAGAGCACTGGTTAGCACTAAGAAGAGCCCCACGAGTCCAACCATGCGGAGTGCCCATTTCTGATCGCCCGTGTCTTGAATGACTTTGTTTAAGCTTAGCGAGAACACCAACCCGCCGAGTCCGGTGCCTGACATGGTGAGCCCCATGGATGCTGCTTTTTGTTTCACGAACCACGTAGGGATGACCAATGTGGATGGGATAAAGATCAACAGGAACGATATGCCAACGAGTACGCCCTGGGTTAGGTACAAGTGCCAGATGCGTTTTGCAAACGACGCCAAGATCCAACCGGCTGTTTGGATGATGACTCCCGCCATGCAGACTGCCCTGAACCCAAACACCTTATATAGCAACGCGCTGATAGGCGATAGCAAGTTCGCGAGAAAGACAATTAGACCTCCGATAAGCGCATAGTCGTACTTGGTCGCTTCGGGGAATGTATTGCTTGATATGTAGAAGTTCAAGAACACACCAAACGCAGCACTTCCTCCCCATGTAGCAAATATGTTCATCATGGCACAAGTCGCCATGATCCACGCCATCGTCCCATCTGCTTTATACTTTCCTTCCTCCTCTACTTCTTCTCCTTTCTCCTCTGGTTCTTCTTCTTCTTCATCATCATCGCCATGAGGATGCGGCTCATGGCCAACAGAGATGGACTGGCGCCGCGATGTTATCTTCGAAGTCACACGATCCAACTCATTAGCGAGCACATAATCAATATCTGCGCTCTTGGTATAGTTCAAGCCTCCCAAGATCTGTTGATCGTCTCTTATCCCCGTGATGATCCGTGACAACTCCGATAGGTTCGAGCTCTGTCGTGATAGCCTGGACGAGGAGGTTGATTCCGCCGTGGGTGTTCGATGGAGCTGGAATGCATTGATTTCCCGGGGTTGTATAGGTGGTTGTGACGTCTCGGAGTGAAGTGATTCCGACAGCGATAGACTTTGTCGTGATGGCATGGTTGGTTTAGATTCACCAAAAAAGCTAAAAAAATAAATGGAGGACACCCGCAACTATCTATAACACATCTCCCCTCCCAAATTGCTCACTTAAGTCAGTCGCTGCGATGCATGAATAACTGGGCTTAACTGCTTCGGAGTTTCATTGCTCCTTTCCGAAGTGGGATGGGTTAGGCAGATATCACAAAAGAAGGACGACATCTTGGGTGCGCCGTTGCGGGAAAAAGAAAGGAAACGGAAAACTCTCATGATTACCGCGGGTAAACGATCTTCCGGATTAGGATTAGGAAGATGCAGATTGTGATGAGCTGAGGTTACATAAAAAGATTGGAGATTTTTCGTAGCGGCGTCTGTATTAAGATTGATAAGAGATGTGGCTGAGGAGAAAGGTTGGCTTACACAAACGTTTCGTTCAACTTGCTTTAACCAACAACAGCTAGATAAAGACAATCTTGACTGAATCCCAAACCCATGATTCTACAGTTCATCCTAGTCCCCTCTCCACTCCCCCTAAATACCCCTTCCCACCAGTAATTGCCACTTCCACCTGATCTCATCTTCCACATGGTAGCACACCCCCACTCTATTGCTCGCCATCCACACGACCTTTTTCTTGTGATCTGATTTTGGCAACGGCACGACCACGCTCACTTCCAAAGGTCGGTGCCTCTCGTTCGTCGATATCAAAATCGCCCTCCTATCCCCACCACACCCACCACACACATACACCAACCAATAACATTGAATAGAACAACATGTCATCTGATTTCTTGAGCAAGGGTATTGAGCTTGTCCAGAAAGCGATCGACGCGGACACCGCGACCCGGTACGAGGAAGCGTACAAGTTGTACTACAACGGGCTCGACTACCTCATGTTGGCGATCAAGTACGAGAAGAACCCGAAGAGCAAGGAGTTGATCAAGAGCAAGTTCACGGAGTACTTGACGCGCGCGGAGCAGCTCAAGGACCACTTGGAGAAGCAGAACAGCTCGAAGACGGCCGAGGGCAGCGTGAACGGGTCCACGAAGAGCAAGAAGCAGGGCGATGGCAGCGGCGGCGGCGATGACGAAGGTGAGGACACCAAGAAGTTGCGCGGTGCGTTGGCGGGTGCGATCTTGAGCGAGAAGCCGAACGTGAAGTGGGACGATATTGCTGGGTTGGAAGGAGCAAAGGAGGCGTTGAAAGAAGCGGTCATTTTACCGGTCAAGTTCCCGCAGTTGTTTGTGGGTAATAGGAAGCCGACGTCGGGGATATTGTTGTATGGCCCACCGGGGACAGGTAAGTCGTACTTGGCGAAGGCGGTGGCTACGGAGGCGAACCTGACGTTTTTCAGTGTGTCGTCTAGTGACTTGGTGAGTAAGTGGATGGGGGAGAGTGAACGGTTAGTTAAGCAGTTGTTCACTATGGCGAGGGAGAACAAGCCTTCCATTATCTTCATTGATGAAGTGGACGCGTTGTGTGGACCCAGAGGCGAGGGGGAGAGTGAAGCGAGTAGGAGAATCAAGACGGAATTGTTGGTGCAGATGAACGGGGTGGGGAATGATAGTCAAGGGGTGTTGGTGTTGGGCGCAACAAACATACCTTGGCAATTGGACGCCGCGATAAGAAGAAGATTCGAAAGAAGAATATACATCCCGTTGCCCGATGTCGAGGCAAGAACAAGGATGTTTGAGATTAATATTGGTGAGGTGCCATGTGAGTGTACAAACGCGGATTATAGAACGTTGGCGGAGATGACTGATGGGTACTCGGGTCATGATGTTGCTGTTGTTGTTAGAGATGCGTTGATGCAGCCAATTAGGAAAATCCAACAGGCGACGCATTTCAAGCCGGTGGTAGATGAGAATGACGGACTGGAGAAGTTGACGCCTTGTTCCCCCGGTGACGAAGGTGCTAGAGAGATGAGCTGGATTGATATAGGCACCGATGAGTTGAAGGAGCCTCCGTTGACGATTAAGGATTTCATCAAAGCGATTAAGAGTAATAGACCTACGGTTAATGACGCAGATATTTCGAACCATGTTAAGTTTACTGAAGACTTCGGTCAAGAAGGTAACTAAATCGGATGCAAAAGTAATGTGTATAATAATAATACAAAATATAGATAGAGAGAAACTATCTTCTAGTTGGTGATCTATCTCTGTTGGCGTGTCTCAACTTGTCAGCAAACAAGTCCTCCTCTTCCTCTTCGTCTCTCCTGCTGTGTCTCAGTCTACCCAACTTCTCAGCAAACAAATCTTCCTCTTCTTCATCATCGTTCCTCTTTGGTCTATAACTGTCTCTTTCTCTATACGACCTTCTTCCACCATTGGTACCACCTCTATGACTATGTCTTCTATCCGGCTCCCCATGGATCAAATAATATCGAGAATACTCTCTCGCATTCTTAACCTTCCTATCCAGCTGGAACGATTGTCGAATCAACAACTCCACCGAGCTCTCATCCTCGTCCATCCCCATTTCCACCACCTCCTTCTTCTTCTTCGTCTCCGTCGCGGCACCCCCTCTTCTCGCCTCCTGCGTCTTCTGGAACTCAATGACCGGATTATACGACTTTGCAGGGACTTCGACCGCACACTCCCTCACGTACTCCTCTCTTTCCGCCTCGTCCCCCACGTCGAACCCGCCCCTGAGCTCCACGCTCCGCAACTCCTTCAAGACGCGACTGCATTCGCCCACCGTCTTGAAGATGACATTGACAGCGGTGTCGTTGACCCACTCGATGCGAAACTCAACGCACTCCCCATTGGGTTTCATGACGTACTTCGTGCCGAGCTCGCCCGTGATCAAGTCCGGCTCGTCGTCGTCGACAAGAACGTAGTTCAAGTAGTAGTTCACGTAGCTCTCGATGTTCGACGTCGATAAGCTGTCGACGCCCAGGATGGTGAGGGATTCGGGACGTATGGTCTCGGTCGTGCCCGCGGCGGTCGTGACTTGGTGCTGGTGTGTGGTGAGCTCGGCGGCGCTCTTGGACTCGTCTTCGAGGGTCTTGATCATGAAGCCCCCGTAGGGTGCTACTTCTGGTTCACCTGACATTGTTGTTGATGTTGTTGGTGGTTGGTGATTGTTTGTTGTTGGATTTTTTTTTCCAGGTTTTTCAAATGCGTCGGGGAAACATCGTCTTAGTATCTAAGCGGGTGAGATACGAGATGGGTGTGTTGATGTGGTAATTACAGTGATTAGTATGTGTTTACATATTATTACAGGTATAGACATTACAAATGATTGGAGATCTGATCTAGTGAATGTAGGTAGAGCTTCCCTGGAGATCTCATCTCATATTGGTCTAGAACCATACCCCGATCAACTCTCAGCTTCTTCCATAGCAACTTCAGTTATCTCCACCTTCTCCTCTATCACATCCTCTTCCTTCTTCTTCGTGTCCTCTATGTCCTCTCTCTTCTCCAGTTTCCCATTCTCTCCATTCTTCGCCTCTCTCACAAACAACACGTTATTACACCTAATGAAAATCTCCCCAATCAACTCCTCTTTCTTCTCATCTCCTTCTCTGATTACTTCATAAGTCTGGTCCAATTGTAAGTTCATGTAGTTGTCTAGCGATACAAGAATGCCTTTATACTCCGTCCTGTTCCATTTCAATCGGACTATTATCTGCTTGCCTATTAAGGATTTCAAGAATGGCTTGGGGTTTATTGGTTGGAACTAGATGTTGCTGTTAGTACGTGGTTCGTCGAAGTAAGGTTAATCATGGTGATACTTACGTTTGACATTGTGGTTGGTGTTAGTTGATGTGTCGGTTGGTTAGGTTGATGGTTGGTTTGATGATCGTGTTTTTTTTTTTTGCTTGAACGAAAAATTTCAATTGAACAACAAACATCAACAACTCCCCCACTTAATCAACAACAACTACGCCATGTCCAAGCTAACCAATGTTATAATCATCGGGAGTTTGATTCGATTCCTATTGCCAACACTCTTCCCACAAATCACAACCATCTTGGACTCCTCAGTGGAGTTCTCCACACCCATCACCTCGTTCAAGTCCCTCCAGGAGTCCTTCTACTACTTCACCCACGGAATCAACCTCTACGACGGTGGCAACAATCACCATGCTCCGTTGCTCGTGATACTATTGAGTTTCGTCAATTCCTTACCTGGAAGCTCCATATGGTTCAACTTGTTGTATACCGCGGTGGACGTGTTGATCACGTACAAGTTGGTATTCATTAACCGGTGGTATAACGAATACCTGACGAAGCGCACGGGTAGGAAGCACGAAGGGTTCGAAGACTACTTGATTGCGTGTTTCTACTTGTTTAACCCATTGGTCATTTTGACGAACTTGAGCCATTCCACCGTGGTGTTCCCCTGGGTGTTTTTATTCGAGAGTGTTGTCCAGATCATCAAGCATGAGAATGTGCCCAGGGCGATGATCTCACTCAGTATCGCCAGCTACTTGTCTATCAACTACATCAACCTCATTCCGTGCTTCCTTGCGTTTGCGCACATATTGAAGAAACAGGATGCAAGGGCCAAGATCCATCAGATCTATGTCGAAGGATTGGGCATATTTGTCGCGTGTTCGAGTTTGTTGGTGTTGACGTCGTTCATCGTCACGGCGTCGTGGAAGTTCTTGGATAATGTGTATTTGACAAACGTGTTGTTCACGAAAATCAAGCCCAATTTGGGATTGTGGTGGTACTTGTTCACGGAGATGTTTGAGAACTATACCCAGTTTTACATCATTGTGTTCAACTTGTACTGTTTTATATTCGTGTTGCCGATTACCTTGAGATTGTTTGAGTACTCCACGACTGACGGAAAACAGGGCAAGACAGGGGATGGGCTCTTGGCCATTGTGTTGTGTCTTATCTGGATATCGTTCACCAAGTCGTACCCTATCCTCGGTGACTTAGGGTTGTGTTTATCCTTACTTGCCATATTCAAAACCACGGTGGTCAAACATTGCAAGTTCAAGTACATCACAGGTATAACGTTGATTGTGGGATTATTGTTATCGCCCATCTTCTACTACATTTGGATTGTGTTGGGCAGTGGGAATGCCAACTTCTTCTATAGTATCAGTTTGATTTGGGGAGGAGTGCACATCTTGCTCATGATGGACTTGTTGTGGACCAAGTTGAGTGTTGATTACTACGAAGAGAATGGTGTTGATGTTGAGCTGGATGAGAAGCCGGTGTTGGCCCAAATATGACGTAATCAAAGATAGAAGCATCCATAGGATATAGGATATAAGATATAGGATTTAAGAAACAACCATAGGAGGAGTTAACGCAAACAGGTGTAAATAGTTTACCCCACCATGTCCAATTGTCGCACCTTAGCGTGGGGTCAACAAGTGGGGCGGCGCCGGCGGCGACGGTGGTAGAGCAACCCGAGGAATATTTTAATAGGGCGTCGGAGTTACCAAAATTCACGTGTCATAATCACCCTCCCCAAAACAATAGACACAATAAGTGTGGCTGATTATCAAAACCAGTAAAAGTCATGTAACGAAAGAAAGATAGGACGTACGGGTGGTGTTTAGTCAATTTCCTAATTAGTCCATATTGTGTTACAGTGTAGGAGATAAGGTCATGTGATTTGAGTCTTCGGAGCCTTATTCCGCGCACCTGGAAATGTGCCTTGCCTTGTTGCAGGTGGGGAAGCAATCTTCTTTGAGAGAAATCACAACAACAGGGAATCCTTCGGAGAACAACGACGGAGAGAGAAAGATCTGCAGGAGGGAGGGAGGGACAGAGGGACGACACGACGACGGCGACATGAATCATTTACCGGGGTTACTGCTTGTCGTTGCCTTCAAACCTTGTGAGAAGCTTTTATTTTGTTTTGGAATTTTTCACAACGTCGTATAATTGGCTCAACAACTCCGAGGCAATCCTGTTTTGAGTTTGAGGGCAAGGCGGGGGGACAGACAGAGAGAACGTAGTCAAAAGGTAATGTTAATCAATGTCCGAGGTGTGCCGTCGGTTTGTAACCGCTGTACTTTTAAAAGGAAGGATAGACAACTCCGAGGTGAGAGTGGAGGAGGATGGTCTACTTCTGGGGAAGGCTCTAAGTAATAACCAATCGGTGTTTAAGTAGTCATATGTAGATATCTCGCTAAGCGTATCCTTCTTCTTATTCCGCTGGCGGTGGAGGAAATTTTTCATTTGGTGGAGTTTGTGCAAATGAGTCGACCGATGAACTTAGTCATCTTCGGATTAAAGGGTGTGTGAGCGAAAGTCCTGCACATAAACTCCTCTTATGCAAAGGGAAGAGAAACTCCGGCGGATTTTATTTGGAATTTGTGTTTACTCCTCCCTAGATACCCAAAGAGGAAAGAAGGGAAGAGATGCCGATGGGACGAACAGCAGGGATCCATGGACAAATGGGTTGAGTCAGAGGAGAGTCAGTAGGTGATTCATGTGACATGTCTAGTGATACAGCCTATGAAGCAAGGAGAGATACACCAAACGTTTCTTGAGTGGTGAGTGGGTGGAGTGGTGAGTGGTGAGTGGTGAGTGGTGAGTGGTTTCTTTTTTTTTTGAAGATTATGCTTGAATCGGAGATGATTTTGAGTGTGTTGGGTGCAGGAGTAACCAATGGAAGAGAAAGAACAAGCGCCCTGGCGTGAGCCCGTGGTGTGAGTGGTGTGTGGGCTTCGGAGTAAGATGAGACTCAAAAGTAAATCGAATCATAAGGAAATTTCTAAATAGAAAAATACACAAGACAAGATGGCGCTTACGGAGCCGAGAATAGAAGAAATGTTTTTACGTCTCGTGATTTTCATTTGCTTTTTATTGAACCAGTGGACTGGCTTTGAGTAGTCCGAGGGTGAGTTGTAGTTGAATAAACGTTAGTTGATGAGCCCATTGAAGTGGGACACCGAAGGAGGAGGACATAAAACCGCTCGGAGTAGTGTGAGTCTTGCTGTGGGTTATTGTGGTTGTGGTTGTGAATGTGGATGTGGGTGTGGATATGTTTTGTGTTTGTGTAATGCAATGGAAGAAATCGGAAAGCTTAATGGGTTGACTCGCAGCCATTTGCTGTGGATTGTGATTCCCTGTGCTTATGGGCATTGCATTCCCCAATTATCCGAGGTATCACAAATCTTCAACCGCCGCCCAAAAACAAAACTCCGAACCCAGGAAAATGTCGTAGAGCACTTGAACAACACACCTGCTGAAGGAAGAGGAGATGACAGTAGTGAGAGGGGAATCTGATAAGCAGTAGTCTAATCTAGCGGAGGATTATGTAATAACTACCAAGTGGAAGAACAAGAGGGGGTATACTACTTTGACGATAAGCAAGGCGAGGGAAGACAGGAAGAGAGGAAGAGAGGAGAAATGTCGCAGCGACATTTCCCCTCAATCTCAATCTTCTTTTTTTTTTGTCAAATGTCGTTTGTTGCAAATTTTTTTTTCTATTTGTTTGGCCAATATCGGAATAGTGTGACACTTAAGCACTACCACGGCAACAAACTAATATAAATACCAATGCAGATTTCCCACCATTCTCCCCGAAAACTACCTACCAACCATCAACTCACTTTTATACACTTATACATTCCAATAGACACCTTTTATTTATATATACAAAGACACCATGTCAGACTTATTAATACATTCTATTATGCACCACAACCACAACCACTCCCAACCTCACAAACAATCCACCCCTTCCCTGCCTTCATCTGCAACCGTCTTACCACCAATATCGTCAATAATATCATCCACTTCTCAACCAACAATATTACCACCACTCACACCTCCTTCCACCACCGCTTCCTCCCCCTCTTACCTCCACCAATACCACTACCATCAACCAACCGGCTTGGTTACTCCACCTTCCAGAACTTACTCCCTTACAGAATCAAACTTGTCCAAGTTTGAAACATCCAGAAACTGCCATGGCTTGGGCTTGCTCAGCTCCGCGGTGTTGTTCGACGAACAACAGCAAGCTAAACAACTATTAGCCAAACAATCACAACCAACACAAAAGCCACAACCCCTCACTACCACACAACCACCTTCATTAACAAGCAGGTCTTCGTCCGTCTCATCATACTCTACCCCAACAACACCCGAGTTCACCCACAGAGAGCACCACCTCGCGTCCACGAAACAAGCTTCAACCACACCACCTCCGGTGCTCACCAAGACCACAACCAAGTCGAACGCAACCACAACCATCACCACCATCACCACCAACGCACAGCCCAAGAGAAGACAGAGGTTGGGACCCTCATGCGACTCGTGCCGCTTGCGCAAGGTCAAGTGCGACGCCGAAATCAGCATCGTTACACCCACGGAGCTCCTGCTGTCCACCTACGCCCACTTGGACCTCGCGAGCCTATCCTCCGGCGCCGTGCCCTCGATCAACTTGCACGATGAAGGTTACGTCTTGCTTTACACCGCGGACAAGTACGTCAAGTTCAGGAGCTGCAAGCACTGTCGTTGCAAATTGAACGTTACTTGTTCTTTCAAAAACGGATACTTTAAGAAAAAGAGAGCTTAGATCAACCCCTCCCCCCCCCCCCCACACACACACACTCTCTCTCTTCTCTCTTTCATTACATAGACTCTTACTATATTATTTTTAATGTATTTATTCTAGTTGATTCGTGGTATATGTCTCTCACGTGCACATCACGTGCGGTTCCAAGTGACGAAGAGAAAAAAAAATGTGAGAGGTTCCGCGTTGTTACAGCGGATTCGGAATTTGTCTGCCGCGTGAGTTAGTTGTAGCATTTCCCCTCAATTATCAAACATGCAATGAGGAGAGGCTAAGCAAGACAAAGAGAGAAGGAGAGGGAGACGAGGTGGTATTATTAATATCTCCACTCTTATTTCTCCTCTCTTAGTTCCCTCGGAGTTTCAGTGAACTTTGCTTTCAACTCTTTTTTTTCACATCACTTGCCGTTGTTGTTGTTCCTCAACTCCGGTGAAATTTCTAATCGGGGGGCGTACACCCATCACGGAATTTGCAACTTGTGATTCTTGCTCTCAATCAAACCCACCGGATATACCCACCCCATCTTTTGACTGGGATAATTGAAAAAAACGTAACATGTATCTTCGTACGTACATACACTACTTACTTTTCCATCACGTTCACGTATCCTCGTCTTTTGTTTCTCCTGTTGCCGGCTCCTCCTCCTGGTGTCCCGCTGGCTCGACTGGCACTGGGTGTACTATTCTCCGTGAGTGATAACAAGTCGTCTAATCCCGCATTAGCTAAACTCTTCTTTGGCTTGAGCGTGTTGATGTTATTGCCTGATTTTGGCGGACCTCCTGCCACAGGTGGAGTAGCTCCTGCTCCTCCTGTTGGTGCACTTGATGGAAGTGGAGGCGGTCCTCCTCCTGGTGCGGAACTTGGCGTGGGGAGTTTCTTTTTTGGCGGTGGTGGAGGAGGCGCACTGGCTGCGATTTGCTCTTCCAATGGCTTACTCTTATCTATCCATCTCTTCAACTTCTCATCATACACAAATGTATTCTTTTGTCCCAAATGTGCCTTGTACACCTGTTTCTCTCCTTCGGCTTGTTGTTTCTTGTTGCCATTACCAAATAATGAAAACAACCTACCGCTTCCCCCAGATCCGCCACCACTGGAACTAGAAGCGGATTTCTTCTTTTGTTCCTCCTGCTTCTTCCTCTCCTCTTCTTCCTGTTTCTTTCTCTCCTCCTCTTGTTGCTTCTTCTTCTTCTTGGCAACGACATCTTCATCCTCATCCTCTTCGTCTTCTTCTTCAACAATAGGAATATAGTCAACCACAGTATCATCTGCAACAGTATACTGTTGATACAAAACACTCTGCGATTCAGACAACCTAGAACTAAAGAACCCACCGGCTCCACCTCTAGGATGTCCCATTATAGAATTTGGTCGCGTCGTGTCATCAGGTGATCCAGGGATAGGGAACCCTTCAAACGCGTGGTTTTGCTGCATCTGCAGACTGTTCTTTGGCGTGGACAACAATGACAAGTTCTGACCGCCTTGGTTCAAAATCAATGGCGTGCTGTTGGCAGGTGTGGATTTAACACCACCATACGCCGAGTAATTATCATCGAATGAATCGTCGATATTAGGAACGGCTTGTGGTTGTTGTGGCACCTCTGATTTCTCTTCCTTTGCCGCTGGTGGTTGTGACTGGTGGGGATTAGCAAATGGCGCAGGCTCACTATACCCACCATAAGAAAACATGCTAATCGAGTCAACATTACCACCAGCTAACTGGCTCGAATCAGGCGATAAATCAACAGGAGGTTCACTTTTGATGCCTGGCGGTGGTCCATATTTACTTCTCTTTGGTTTCAACTTTGGGGCACTGGCACCACCACCCGCAGATGATGATCCACCTGGCGCGTATGGATTAGCCCTAGGTTTGCTTGCTCTTCTTGGAGGACCCGCATGTGGAGCAGCTGCTGGTGGTGGAGGAGTTGGAGGAACAGCAGTCTCTTCTTCCTGTGGTTGCTCTTCCTTTGGTTCATCAGTCGCACCTTCGGGCTCTGGGTGAACTAGTTGCTGTGGTGGTGCAGATACGGATTGAGGAGGAATATCCTTCAATGGTTCAATGATCGACCCTTGAGGAGCACTAGATGGTTCATGCACATGCTTCTCTTCTTCCTCGTGATCAATAACCGGCTCAGATGAAGGTGGCGGAGGAGCTGGAATTTGTTCTTCTTGTTGCGTTACTGGAGGTTCAGCAATTGCAGGAACTGGAGGTTCTGTAGCTGGCACTGGAGCCTTTGGTGGTGGAGGAGGTGGTGGTGGTTTAACGGTTTCTTGCTCAGCTGGTGGTGCAACCTCTTGTTGAACTGCTGGAGGAGCATAGTTCTTATTAGCAGCGGGTGGTGCGCCTTGTCTAATGACACTAGCATTCATCACTGGCAATGGAGCTCCATGGGAAATACTATTTTTCTGAAGCACAGGAGACCCATTTGGTCCGACAACGGTGTTCGAACTGCGCAAAGCGGCATCGGCATTAGGAGGTGGAACATACCCCTTGTTGGCACCATCACCTTGGTTGAAATCAATTCCAAGTCCCTCACCGGAAATAACACTTGATCCAGAAAACTGCTTCTTGTGTCCAGGAGTGTATTGGTTGGTTTGTTGTTGGTGTTGGTGTTGGGCACTATGCAAGTAGCTGCTATTTCCAATCGATGCAAGTGATGATGTAGATGTCTGGGCGCCAATCTGATATCCATATACTCTGTTGTTGTTGGCCGCTTGAGCGTATCTAGGAGCACTTGGTGAGTCGTTCACTGCGTTGCTTGGCAAATGAGGTGGCAATGAAGAATGGTGTGGGAAGCCTGGAGCAGCACTTCCACCGGCGATATAATCCTGTGCTAGCGGGTTACCCTGTTGTGGACTAGGTGCATATCTATCAACTTTAGCACCTGGTGAATACTTGCTCACTGAATTAGTAGAACCATGAGCAATTAGCTGTGGTGGTGCTAATTGTGGAGGAAGCATGGTGCTGCCACCAGGAGTGCTGCTGGTGGTCGGTTTCCTCTCAAGGACGTGATCAAGTGGGCCCCTATTACTAATAGTTGGTAAATTAACACTTGATGCGTTTCTTGACACTGAAGGACTGAAATTCCTAAATGCTCCATTATCAACTTTGCTAGTTTTCAGCAGCTGTTGGTCTTCACCACCAACAATAAACTTATCAATCTGTCCCCATATCTTATCAAGATTGACTTTACTGATCTTGCCGCTGAACCAGTTTCCTTGGTCTCCAGATCCAACTTCAGACAACCTCATAATCAAGTTCTGGAATTCATGAATCAAGTTGGGCGTGATGTATGGAGATTTGTTGCCCAATGACTTAATGCTTGTGTTAATGTAGTCAATGTATCTTTGTGACTCGTTGATCAACCCATAGTCTGCCAACGTGGAAGCGTGTCTCAACTTGACCGCAACTAAATGTGGAAAGTACAATGGCTTGGTTATTGACGTAGCATACTCGTAAACTTCAGTGTACATCGAGTTGTGTCCTGAAGCTAAAACCATAAAGTTGGTATTGTTGAAAGGGTAGCCAGCCATGATATATGCCAATTCACAGCCAATCAAGTTGCCATGGTTCTGCAAAAATCTACCAAACTCAGCCAAGAATTCACTGGCCTTGACAGTCCCACTAATAGCAACAGAAGCAATAATCTCTCTCCAATGCATATTGGCATACTCACCTTCAGTAGGCACGGCATTCAAGTCTTCAATAATACTGCTGACATTACCAGCTAAAACTTTCAAAATAATTGGCATAATGTGCAAAACCTTGTTGTTTGTCTTCGCAAATGGGAATGTGTTTCTAGCATACTCAGCAGCTACTTTGGCGAAATTTTCAGGTCCACTGATAATCAAAGCCAATGCCCAATCACCTCTCGAGATACAATACTCATATGCTTTAGTCAAGTTTCCGGTTTGAATCAACGAGAAGACTGTGTTGACTCCCGAGTTGTCCAACTTGTGAGCATTCGTGGCTCCGACAATACCTGCAAAACTTGACATCACTTCTGAAGCTTCAAAATTGATGTTTGGGTTCAACAATTGACAGGAAGCACGCAAGAATTCTTTGTTGTGAACATCACCATCGTGCTTGATCAAATGCAACAACACATCGTTCAACAACAACTCGTCAAACTTGCTTGAGTTTCTTAAATAATTAGAACTCAACTCCAACCACTTCTCAATGTCCTTCTTCTTGGATTTGCCCTTGATCAAAGGTCCAGGGAACTCTGCGTAAATCTCTTTATCCTTCAACAAGTTGGAAATTGGTTGCACAACAATGCTTGGAACTTGGTTGTTGTACATGCTGCTAGGAATAACAGTAGCGCACCTGTTACCAACACTTGAACTGAAAATCGGGAATTGTCTAAAGTTCAATTGCTCCGGGTTGACCACTTTAGGCGCTGATTTGTAAATGTTTCCGCCAGCTCTGGCATTGGAAAATCCACGAGCCCTTGCTGGTGGTGGGAGCATACCTGTGGGGGCGCCAGGTTGTTGTTGCTGTGGCGTGTGTTCACTGCTAACAACAGTGTGCAATGCAGGTGCATATGGGTTGATTTCTTTACCCTTGCCTCCAACCAATGAATTGGCTCTCGAGTGTGATCTGTTGTGCTGGTTCAGTGGAGCATATGGTCCTGCATTAGGAACATAAGGACTGTTTTGCGATGGCACTTTGCCAACATTGGTGTTGATTGAAGGTTGACGATTGCGTGTTGTAGTTGGTGGCTGACCACCATGAGGCACTGGCTGCAAAGTAGCAGCAGGCTGTGGCACATACGCATTGACAGGTGACATTTGCGCCCTTCCAGCTTGTGGCACTGGCGCATACGCATTGCTTGCTGGAGGCCCCGGTTGTGGTGGTGGTGGTACTTGCTGTTGAGCAGCTTGTTGTGGTCCTGGCGGTGGGAAAGCGTATGCTTGAGGAGCTGGAGGATGTTGTGCTGGAGCATAAGCATTTGGAACGTTGACACTGGGTGGGGCGATTCCGCTTTGGTGAACAAGTGGAACGTGCTGCTGGAAGATTGGAGATGTTCCAGACTTGGGCTTGTAAGGGTTGACTGGAGGGGTTTTGGCAGTTTTTGCACCACCAGCGGCTGCAGCAGTAGGCGGAGCTGCTGGAGGTTGTTGTTGTTGTTGTTGTTGTTGGATCTGCTGATTCAATACCAGAGGAGAGTGGATTTGGTTGACAGATTTGACTGGTGCTGCTCTAACTGAACGTCTTGGCTTTGGAATATCTTCATCTGGGAAATCGACAAAGAATGACTTTTTTGGTGCTGAAGTTGGAGGAGCAGCCGGTGGAGCCAGTGATGCAGTTTTGATATCTCCTAACGGCCCAGTGGATGACGAAACTGAAGGAACGCTGGATTGGGTTCCTGATGGAGGTCCATATCTATTAGATGCAGATGATGTGGCCGAAGCTTGTCTAGGTGCCGGTCTAACTTTATTGACAATTAATGTATCTGGGAAATCATAGGCATCGTGTTTCTTTTTTGATTGTTCTAAATTTTTAATGAACTCATTAGCTTGGGTGAGTGTTGATGAAGATGGTGGTGGTGCATATGAAGGCAGTTTAGCTGGACCTGTTGGGACATAGGAACGTTGCTGGCGTGGTTGTTGAGGTTGAGGCTGTTGAGCTGGCTGCTGGGGAACGGGCTCTTCTAAGAACTCTTCATCCAATAACAAGTCGTCGTCCAAATCCAACGATGCTAGCTTGTCAAGTGAGCTTTGCTTCAGTTCTTGTTGTGGTTGCTCTTCGTGCTTCAACTCGCTTAAAAAGTCTACTTCATCATCACCAAACAATTCAGGTTTTGGTTCCTCGGAAGTTTGCTTTTCCACTGCAGCTTCCGTTGCTTGAGGTTCTTCCGCTGGCGGCTGTTGGACGGCTTGTGCCTCGACATGTGGTTGCTCTTCCACTTTTGGTTCTTCTTGCGCAGGCTGGTTCTCTTGAAGAAAATCAACGTCCTCGGCTCCACCAAACAAATCATCATGAGTAGTAGTAGTAGGTTGTTGTGGTGCCGCTGGTTCTGCAGCGAGACTCGCTTCCTGTTGATATTCTTGGACAACTTCCACCACTTCTCCTGGACCCTCCTTCAACCCTTCAAGGAAACTATCATCTTTGTCTTCATTTCCATCAAACAAATCATCCAATTTCGACGCTTCTGGTTCTGCCTCCTCGGGTATCTCGACTTCAGCCACAACCTGGATCTCTTCTCGCGGTTGTTCAATTTGATTTTGCGTTGATTGGGCAATCGGTTCAGTCAATGATTCAATGGGGGCGTCATTGACAGGAAGTTCTTCGTGTTCTCTAGATTCAGTAGGATCCTCGTGGTGTGCCAATTCAGGTTGTTGCTCGGTAAATTGTCCTTCGCCGCTGGTCGGTTGATGCTGCTCCACAGGTTGACGGGGTTCATCGAGATTATGACCGACAGATTCGATGTGATCCACACGAGTGAAATCGGTGATCTGGTTCAATGGCAGATCCTGAGCAGCCGGTGGTGTTGGTTGATTGGCATTGATTTGATTACTAAAGAAATCGTCCTCGTGGTTGATCTGTTCGTTTGCAAACAATTCCTCAATCGATTGACTCTGGGGTATGCTCTCGTCAACCTGAGGTTGTTCGTGACTGGCATGTGTTGTTGCACTCGCTGGCTGTTCTTGCTCCTGAGGCTGTTGTTGCTGGTGGCGGTCATGCATGTTGTTGAAGAAATCGTCGTCATTATTACTGTTGTCGTTAAACAATTCGTCAATTGCTTGTGGCGGCGGTTGGCTATTTAGGTCGTTGTCTTGATTTGGTTCAGACATGATGGGCTATGTTCTGTGGAAATGCTAAGTGTTATCTAACGAGTAATATCTAACTAATGACTGTGTGATATCGGGTGGATGCTGTTGTAGTAGAGGCGGTGACAAATATGGTTTTAAGATTGGACAACCATGAAAAAAAAAAAAAACAACCGTGAGAGAAATTTTTCTATGGAGACAACTGTTAACTACAAAGCGTGTGTCTGGGTGTCGGCGTAGCGTGTGGGTGTGCGTCGTACCAAAAAAAAAAAGAACAACAAAGTCGTGTCTGACGTTGTCTTACTTTGACACGTGATTCACAGAGATTTTCCCATCCATAAACAAGGTGTTTGCCTGGGAAAAAGGTTAAAGAAGAGGCTTGTATACGAAAGAAGTGTGTTGTTGTGGTGAATATCTCAAATTGTCATTCAAAAACCGAAATCGTCTTCATTAGAGTTCCAAGCCTTGCACCTAGATTTAGTTGTAAAATGTTGCAAAATTGTTATTAAAAATTTAATGGTGTCAGTGAATAATATCCACTGTCTATGAATAACACAACATAAGAACCAATAACAGCTTCTACCCAAGTGTTATTCATATGTTAGCAGCCTTCCCCTTAGTGTCACTAGGGTGTTATTTTTTTTCTCAGTTTTGTTATTGTGGTATCTGACACAAAGCAAGTGCAAGCGCGTGAGTCGGGTTTTGCTCCAACAAAATAGTCTTAAGCCAGCTGTCGCAAGGCTAACTATTTCTTCTTTCTTCTATTACAGAGCCTTGCGTAGGGGCAGCCAGCTGAGTCGCCAATATGAGACAGAAATAGGGGTCGCAGCAGAACCAAGGCTGTTTTTTTTTTCCACTCATAAGACCTTTACATCCTTACACGATGGGTGGTTTGTAGTTTCTGTTCTATTTTGAGTTTTTCACTTTACATTTTTGGGGGAACAAGATGCACGGTTGTGCTTGTTGAACAATGGAGAAGTCAAGACAAAGCAAACGGAACTAGCACAATAAAGAGGAGTAAACAAAGCTGTCAAGCAGCGCAAGCAGATACCGCGTAGATGCAATAATTTCCCTCAATTCCCTCTGCCTGTCTTTCTTGTGTTCTCCACCATCTCCTCTTCTTCCACTTCCGCTTCCTCTTCCAGCACTTGTCTTGCTGTGCTAAAAAAAAAAAAGAAATTATGGCACAAAAATTGACAATTAGTTCATGTACATCTCTTTCTCCATGTACAAGAGATTAAGTTGGTTATATGACACAAGAGATTGGCGTCATCATCACTAGCAGGGCAACTAGTTACATTCTCTCTTCAGTCACTGTCCCACTCCCTTGTTTATATTTCCTGGTTACAAGCAACCCACCAACACCTTCACAACAAAAAAAAAAACAAAAGACACACCACAAGGTGTGCACACAACTCTGTAGGAGCATCACCGCTTAAGATTCGTTTCTTCATTTAGCCAATTGCGCTTAGCCTTGTCGAAATGTTATCAGTGATGTTTGTCTACAAGGCTACGGGGAACAGTCACTCGGAGAAACAATGGGCTTATTCTGTATCCCAGGGCTTATCTTGCGAAAAAAAAAAGAAACAGGCAAATTACTCTTGCTAATTCACATTGTAAAAAAGCATCTGATGGGTCCTCGCCCCCCTAAGTGGTAGTTTGACACATCGAAGGAGGGAGAGAGATAATAACCACGGATATCTTTTGCAAGAGAGAGAGAGAGAGAGGTGTACAAGACCAATCTAACCATGAAACACAATCTTGGTGTAATTTTTTCTCTCAAACCAAAGTGAACCACAAAACGACGCAAAAATATAAGCTCGACTAAACTTTATGTTGTGGGATGGTTGGGTTTGGGTTTGGGTTTGTGGTTGTGTTGTGTTCTTTATTGTATTTCTTGAATATGCATCAACGCCTTATCTTTGAGTTTAACTGTGTGGGTCTTCTCCCCCCCCTCTGTGTATGCAATGTGTGAAAATATTTAAATACCAACAGATGTTCCTTGCCCCCATCAATTTCCAACACTTATAACGCATTCTTAATAATCATTTACTTATTGGAAGCAAAAAACAAGTCAGCGTCACCCTTGAGGAATTCACTTGCTTAGCCTGTACCTTCCCTTCCCCCATATTAACTTACACATACCGAAGATTCCTCACCCTCCTATTTTAAAGAGTTGTGCGTGATTAAATAATTTGGACAAAGTCATCGTTCTTATTTATTACATACGGGGCCACACGCCTTTTCTTTTTTTTTTTTTTCACCTAATCCAGTTAACTCATTAAACTCCAGTATTATAACCACCCACCTACCTACCTACCTACCCACCCACCCTTTCCTTCCTCAACTGGTGCTGGATTACTTGCTCACTCTCCCCCCACAGGTTTTCTTATTTTGATACTTGCCATTTTACACCTTATACTTCCACTTCCACCATTACCACCACCACCACCACACTTCCTTCCTTTTTTTTTCCTCTCTCCCGCCAGAAGCAGAACCAGAATACCACTTTCTACTTGCAACTTCTTTCTTTTGGCTCACAGACAGACATCCCACTATTAACCAACCAAACATCTCCCCAACTCACACCACACACACACACCTATATACCATCTACCTGGATATGTCATCACATCCTGACCTAAAGATCCAAATACCAAACCATCCATCAGCACCATCCACCCCACCTTCTCACCACCACCACCACCACGCTCACTCTCACTCACAATCTGATAACATAGATGACTTTAAAACATCAGTACTTCGACGCAACTCCATGCGTAAACTAGGGGAACCAATCTTAATCCCAACCCCAACTAACCCTAATAACCCATCGGCTACTTTATTAGACCACAGCAACTCATCTACAAACACCACCAACACCAACATAAACCTAGAAAAATTGACCCAACTTCCTACCCCTATCATAAAGTCAAAACCATCCTTCACAAACAACAACAACAACATCCACAACCACAACTACTACACCCATGAACAGCTTAATAACCACGATCAGACCCTGTTGCATTCAACTTCGAACTCACAGCTTCTGTCCTCCCTTGAAAGGCCCAGAATATCTTCAGAGTATAGACCCATAACACGTGCCCAGAGCTTGAAAGCTCCCAAAAAGAGAATAGTATCAGATTCCGTCACTTTACCTTCATCGTCCTCCGAATCTTCGTCTGCGGTTGTATCCTCCCCAACCGATGACAAACAAGTGATTGTCAACCTCCAGGATATCATAATAGATGGCAAACCTTTAAAAACTATCGAAGGCGTTATTGGCAACGGAAATTTCAGCACCGTGTTTTTGGGCAAGACGGTCGACGATGAGTTGGTTGCAATCAAGGTGATTTCCACCCCTGATGAATTTATAACTAGAGAGATTGATGTCCTCAAGAGATTAAACCATCCTTCCATTATCAAGATGTTGGACTATTCCTTGCACCATAATGATGAACAAGGTCATATCATATTTAACTACTGCCAAGGAGGCAGCTTGTTGCACTTCTTGGTTGACCAAAACTTTGAGTTTTTGCAGAACCAGTTAAACTTGTGGAGATATTTGAGGTGTATTATCGCGGAGATGATAATCCTGGTTGGCTATCTTCATCTGAATAATATTATCCACCGCGATTTAAAATTGGAAAACATCCTATTGACACATGCACCAGAAGCCATTTTGGATCACTTGCTCAATAACGACAACAAGTTCCCATTCCCTTTAATCAACTTGAGTGATTTTGGCTTATCCCGAGTTTTGAGCGACGCTAATGAGTTGTTATCCACTAGATGTGGATCTACAGATTATGTGGCGCCCGAAGTCATCATGGGATTGAATTACAATGGCTTCCTCAGCGACAGCTGGTCCTTGGGTGTTTGTATTTATTCGATCTTGGAGAATAGATTGCCTTTTGACCCGCCTCCAGCCAACTCGTCGTGTTCCACCAGCCGCTCATCTCCTAAAGGTTCCCCCACAGTCATGAAAAGAAGAAGATCCAAGAACAACACTGGCTACAGAATTGCAATGATTGACTGGGAATGGTATAAGCTTGATGAGAACTTGAAGGATGACTCCGTCGATGATGAGATTAAGACGATCTGGTTGCAGTTGAAGTCAATTGTTGAGAGTGTCTTAGTCAGAAAGGAAAAAAGAATCTCCGTTGTTGATATGTTACAAAAGGAAGAGTTCAAATGGATCAAAGATTGCGTTCCCGATTTCATTTTCAACGCCTAAAGTTCCTGCTGGGCCAAGTTCTTGTTTTATTCGTTTTTTGTTTTTTTGTTAATGTCTGGGGAGGATTCTCAAAAATGGGGTCTATTAATTGTTATGATTTGTTTTTTTTTTGACTTTTCTTTTAATGTGTTTATTTATTGTAATTATTTTTCCACTTTTGTATAGATTTAGAAAACAGGTATTCTAGAGAGTTTTGTTTAACAAAAAAAAGAGAAAAGGAATAATATATATATTCGGCTTGTATTAGTATTCATCTGAGGTTATACTTGTTGCACATTGCGGGTGATGTCATTATTATTCTGCGCTTCTCTTTTTTTGCGTCCGGTCGTGCGACATTCCAGCCACACGACATTTTGTCTCAACGCGACTTTTCACTTTTTTTTTTTTTTGTTTGGAAACCAACAATCAACGAGCAACGAAAAAGAAAAAGAAGCAGAAAAAAAAAAAAAACTTACAACCAAAAGACAACCAACTAACCCACCCTGCTGTTCTTGTTTCTTTATCCATTCCTTTAAACCACCAACAACCAACCAACCACTATACCCTCATCACACCCCTGCAACAATGGACCAGCACGCAAATGGATCGCCTAACGGCAAGCTAGAGACGTCGTCTTCGTCTCTGATCCCCGATATCCCGCACATAACAGCCAACATCCTACCACTATCTAACATCATCAAGTTCTACACACAAGAAGCTTACAAGCAGCTCACAACAGCGGTCGAGAATCTATCTATGAATATTGAAGAGGAGTCGGATATCAAAAGAAAAAAGTACTTCTTGGATATAATCATATCGTTACGACAGGATTTCATCAAAGTTTACACCTTGATCAAATGGGCCAGTATATCGAAAGATGTGTCGAAATTCATCGACTTGTTGAATTGGTTCCGATTGCAGGAGTTCCAGTTTGAGAACTTGATGTTTCAATTGAATGCGTTGACAGGGTACAGTGGAGCCAAGTTACCCAATAG
>JAJSEA010000238.1:0-25359 GCA_026724345.1 Candida sp. AC06
GTAATAATAGTGAACCTTTGTGTAATAAATCTTCATGCAAGACTTGCATAATTCGAGCTTGGGAGTTCACGCGTTGGAATAGGGGACGTCACACATCCACAGACCCAACAGATGCCTACCCTTTTGAGGACATGCTCGTAGCACATGCACCAGGTTCTGCTAGAGATGGTATCTGCTGAAAATTTTTGCAGTCTTTGCGAATCTTCCCATTGGTTCATCTTTTCCAGAACGGGTAAAAAAATGCCCATAAACTTTTACGCTTTGGCTAATTCCTGAATTTCTAACTTTTTAGACCATGCATTCTTTTGGTGGGTCTATGACTATTGTTTTAGCGACAAGAACAATTGGCTGCCGTCTTTTGTAACGTTTGTGCGCTGCTTAGTTGCCCCACTTCTCAGTTGCTCTGGCTGTCAAATGTTTCAGCTATTCGGTAAGTACAGAGATTGGCAAGATGGTGATAACCGCAAAGAAGGATGCGAAAGTGTATCTTGGGGACTGTCGAAGCTTTGCGGTCAGAATCGGATTTCTTCTATTATCTAACCATACCATGTTCTTCAAACAGGAATCAGAGAACCCTTCGAAAGTTAAAATTTAGGTCGGGTCAAATTAGCCGGATGCCGCGTCTGAGACCACTTCGTCAAGCCATAAACCAAACCTAACCAATGCTGTTTAAAATTCCGTTAGGTGCTGCATTGTCTAAGCAAAGTCCCCAAATATAGAATATGCTTTTGGTGTTTTTTATAAACCTGATGTTGGGTTTGCGTAAACATGGTTCTGTGGTTCAGCTTTCTTTACCCAGACCCGTATGGAGCACCACGGTTGTGGTGAAAGCTTGTACTTTCCGGTCCCTCCCTCTTGTTCCAACAATCCCCTTTGGTATAAAATGGCAGTTGATTTCTTCCCTTTATTGTTTGTTCTGGATATTTCTTAACCAATCCTGCTTCCACACACTCGCTTAATCAAATCTCCATTATGAAGTTTTTGGGATTCGTTTTATTATTGTTGTCCTTGGTTAACCAAGTGACGCCCAAGGAAGTGACTGGTATCTTCACCAGTTTCAACTCATTGTCCTGGACAGACGCTGGTAACTACGGCTACAAAGGTCCTGCTAACCCTACATGGAACGCTAAGTTAAGCTGGTCATTGAGTGGTGACAAGGTCAGTCCTGGTGATACCTTCACCTTAACGATGCCTTGTGTCTTCAAGTTTGTTACTACCCAAAGCTCCATTGATTTAGCTGCTAATGGTATTACTTATGCTACTTGTACATTCCATTCCGGTGAAGAGTTTACTACTTTCTCAAGTGTCAGCTGTGTCGCTAGTAACGCTTTGACTTCCACCACCCAAGCTTTCGGTACTATTGGCTTGCCATTCTCCTTCAATATAGGTGGTTCCGGTTCTGACGTCGACTTGCAAGACTCTACCTGCTTCACCACCGGCACCAACACCGTCACATTCAAGGACGGCGACAACGAACTCTCGATCCAGACTAACTTTGAACCAACAACGGATTCGCATACCGGCTTGATTACCAATGCTAGAGTTATCCCATCCCTCGGTCAGTTGTCCCATCTTGTTGTCGCTCCTGATTGTCCAAGCGGTTACGCCAGCGGTGAGTTGGGGTTCTATGCCAGAGACAGATCTGTCACTATTGACTGTGACAACGTGCACATCGGTATCACCAACAAGATCAATGCCTGGAACAACCCAACCACCTCCGAATCGTTCACCTACACCCAAAGCTGTGACTCCAATGGATTTTCCATCTCCTTCAGCAACATCCCTTCTGGTTACAGACCATTCCTTGATTCTTTGATCAATGCTGCTACCGACTACACCTTCACCCTTGGCTATACTGCTAGATATAGGTGTGCTGCTGGTGGATACGACGACAGATCGATTATCAAGAGCTGGGCTCCTTACAAGAACGGCCTTGCTGACAGTGACGGTGCTGTTGTTTTCGTTACCACCAGTACCTACCTTGAATCCACGACTGCTGTCACTACTTTGCCATTTGATGTCAACCACGACAAGACCAAGACCATTGAAGTCATGGTTCCTATTCCTACCACTACCGTGACTACTTCCTATGTTGGCATCAGCACTTCTTACACCACCATTACCGCTACCGTGGGTGAAACTGCTACTGTTATCGTTGATGAACCATACCACGCAACTACTACTATTACTACAGCTTGGACAGGAGAAGGCACTACTACGTACACCGTTATTGCTTCTAGCGACTCTATTGATACTGTGTTTGTCGAAACTCCGGCTCCAAACCCAACTGTTACGACTACTGAGTTTAGTGATGTCACTGAACCAACCACCGTCACTTACACCAAACCTCCAGGAGAAACCGACACTGTTTTGGTTATCGACCCACACAACCCAACGGTTACCACCACCTCCTTCGGCTCCGTCACTGAACCAACCACCGTCACTTACACCAACCCTCCAGGAGAAGCCGACACTGTTTTGGTTATCGACCCACACAACCCAACGGTTACTACTACTGAATACTGGAGCGAGACGTTCTCCACCACAATCACAGAAACCTTTGGTCCAGGTCTTAACGATAGTGTTATTGTGGAAATCCCATTCAGCTCTCATATTCCGGTGTTGCCACTTAGCAGTGTTATTCACTACTACAACTCGACCTCGGCTGAATCATCTTCCACTCAACAGGGTTACACTATTACTGTTGGCTCCGAAACCACTGATACCGTTGTTGGTCCTTGCTCAACTTCGGAAGAATCATCGTGGATTGAATTATCAACCGCTGTTGAAGCGTCATCTTCTAGTGAGTTGTCCTCCGCTAGTGAGTCGTCATCTGCTGTTGAATCATCATCTGCTGTTGAAAGCTCTTATGCACCTGTCGAATCATCAACTTCCGTCGTTACCACCGAAACATCTGTCAAGATTCCACTTGGCTACACTACAACCGTTTCCTCAGAGGCTACAGAATACACAACGGTGCCATGTTCAACATCTAGCGAAGAACACTTTTCTTCCAAAGAAGTTCCAGTTGAATCTTCTTCATCTGTGGTCGTTACCCAGCAAGTGTCTTCATCATATACCATTGCTACTGACGTTGCTACTTCAATTTCCGAAAGCGTTAAAACAGAAGCTTCATCTTCTGCTTCTTCTGTCTCTTCGAACACAGAGAAAGAATCGCCTGCTATCCCAGAGATAGTAGTTGTTCCATCGAGCTCTACTGCGCCATCGAGCTCTGCTGCTTCATTTACTTCTGCTGTTCCATCTACTTCAGCTGTTCCATCTAGCTCAGCTGCTCCATCCACTTCTGTAGTTTCTTCAGAAGATTCAACTGAATCCACTACACCAGAAGTCATAGTCTCAACGACAGAGTCGACAACAACAACTTCTGTTTACAGTTCAGTGAACCCACTTTCATCTTCCTCATTCACAGCTTCACCATTAACTCCAGCTAGTGTCTCTTCATCAGGCTCAGTTACCAGTGGGTTCGCAGCTCCAGTAGTCGTCACAGCTTCCACTTTAAGTGTTACTACCGTCACTGGCTACAGTAACAACACAGTCACTTCTTCGACCCCAACTTTGATAGCCTCTTCACCATCATCCGCAGCGGCTAGTTCTGTACCCCAAATAGTGTCGAGCTATGAAGGTTCAGCATCCTTCACCCAATTGTCAACCTGGATGATTGGTGTCTTCTCTATCTTGTCTTTAATTTTCTAGATTAATTGATTGATACCGTGAATATACACTGTAATTGTATTGTGACTTTGAGAGCTCATGGAAAGGAAGAGGAATTGGGGCTGAGACGCTGAAATGTGCTAAATTTAACCAAGCGTTGAGTAAAGTAATGAAACACCAATAGCCAACGAGGTTTGGTGAAGACTCGTACCAATGCCCAACGCAAAGAACAAGCATCGTAAAAAGAATCTCTGAACACGGATACGATCAATGCACGTGACTTATACTACACCCATGGTGATTATAAGCCACCGATGCTAAACCCAAGACAGACTATATTGGCTACACCTCAACTACAACACTAGCGTACACTAAAATAAATAATGGAATATACATTTCTAAAACAATCAAAGGAAAAAAAAAACGGACAAACAAACGCAGTCATAGGACTGGATGATCTAAATAAGAATATTTAAAACAGAAATCAAACAAACCAACCAAGTTGATGCTCTGGCCAACGCAGCAGAGCCCTCATAGTTTGAAATACTGGTTGCATCAAATGTAAACGTAGATCCACCGATGTTGTTAGCAGCTAAAGAGTTTCCATATTCATGGTCTATTACAGCAGTCGACAAGGTAGATTCACTGATCGGGAAGGTGACAGTTGGTTCGTCTTCTTCCCGATCAGCATCGTTATCTAACTCCGGAGTAGAACCATCACCAGTAGATGGGGCACCCGATCCAGAGCCTTCATCTTCATTGACTTGGTTGTGACATTTTCCTTCACCACTTACGACACCATCACCACCATCACCACCGTCACCTTCATCACCTTCATTGCCATCGCCACCTTCATTACCTTCACCATCGCTATTCTCTCTATTACTGCCTTTACCATGGTTCTTTCCACAGACAGCGAGAGTGCAACTAGTAGATGATTGATCAGCATCAGTGGCAGTAGCTTTCTGACTTCTGGCCGTGCAACCAGTAGAACAGGCAGCGCCCTCAGTTTCAGTAACCTTACCATCTCCACTATGACAACCAGTAGAGCACTCACCAGATGTATCATCACTAGTTCCTTGTTGACCACCAGATGGAAACAACGTGCAATCAGAAGTACATTCAGTAACTGTAACAATTTTAGATGGTGGGATTATAATAGCAGGAGCTGTGGCAGCTTGAGAAGCATTGTTATGCTCCTCTGTAGTTGTAACATCATTGCCACCTTCACCAACAGTGGAAGTAGTGACATGTGTATCAGAAGTGTAAACTGGACCTGGAGCAGCTGATGACCTGCCATACGAGATGTTCGCATACTTTGGACGACCGCCCCTAATGCTACAACTTAAAATAACGTCAAGACTCAGGGATGTGATATAATAGTCGTCATTGTTACCGCTCTCATCAATCTCTGACGTAACAGCTATATCAGTAGTAGTGAAGCCACCTGTTTCGCTAATGCTTGGGGAATCGTCACCATCATCAGTTAAGGTTGCTGAAGTAACTTGGTCATCATTGGACGAAGTAATTGATTCATCAGTCGTGTACACCGGCGGAGCTGCAGCAATAGACGTGGGGTGACGGCTTGTTGAGCTCGTGCTATCACTGGACACATTTCCATCGTTATCAATAGTGCTTGTTGAAACATAACCATCGCTCGAAACAGTAGAAACAACAACTATGGAAACATCAGCTGTATCTGATGTCAATTCAGAGTCGTCTTCAGGTAATAAAGTTGGATCTGGGATTGGGGCAGCAGGGTCACTGGTGCTTGGTGTGTCGTCGTTGCTTTGAGAGACAGGATCATCGGTTGTCTCCGAGTCATCAATAGTAACATCGATAGTGTTGGTTGAAATGGTAAAGGAATCGTCTGTAGTGGAACTCTCATAAGCCATACTGACATCGTCATCATTGTTGGTAGAAGCTTCATCACCATCGAACGAATCTGTTGGCATCTCATCTTCGAGGATAGAGGCCGTCTGAACCTCGCCATCGTCGGAGTCACTGGCGATTACATCGTCGCTGGCATTAGTGGAAGTAGTTTCATCAACCTGACCGGTAACAGAAGCGGTAAAGTCATCGTCTGATAAAGCAATGTCGGAATTATCTACGCTAGAAGTTACAGTAGCATCGTCGTAAGAATCAGTAGGTACCTCATCGTCAGAATTAGGAGGTGCCTCGTCGTCAGCAATACTTATCGCAATTGTCACACTCTCGTTGGAGTCGGTTGTGCTGATATCATCGCCTGGGTGCGACGACGCTGATCCATAGTCACCGTCAATATCGCTCGAGCCAGAAGGAATGGGGATCTCGTCGTCAGCCGAAATAAAGGCTGGGAGTAGCGTTGTTGGATAGGATACTGCACCTGTGCTATCACTATCTTCTGCACTATCTGTGTTATCAGGATCCAAGG
Organism: Candida sp. AC06; assembly: GCA_026724345.1. Classification (NCBI taxonomy): domain Eukaryota; kingdom Fungi; phylum Ascomycota; class Pichiomycetes; order Serinales; family Debaryomycetaceae; genus Candida; species Candida sp. AC06. Next base: position 6,086 of record JAJSEA010000238.1, read on the forward strand.
TTAAGGAAGTTGTTGATTCACGCATGTCAGTCACATCACTTGAGCTAAATGGGTAAACAATAACAATAGTATCCGTACCGCCATGGGAATCAGTTTGAGTATATGAAGTCAACTCAGAAACAGAATCAAAGTCAGTTGTTGTCACAGTAGGGTTAGGTGGGTAGACCACGACAACAGTGTCGGTACCACCGTGGGTATCAGTTTGAGTGCATGTTGTCAACTCCTCCACACCGTCAACAGTAGTTGTAGTAATGACTTCATTGTGTGGGTAAACAACGACAACAGTATCAGTTCCGCCGTGAGTGTCAGTCTCAGTGTAGGTCGTCAATTGTTCGACTGGTGAGAACGTAGTTCTGGTGGTGAAGCCATTACTTGGATACGCAATGAACACAGTATCAGTACCACCACATGGGTTGAAAGCAGTGTACGAGGTTGGTTCCATGATATTGTCATATCCCCTTGTCGTAACGGTTGGGTTGGTATGCTCGGTTTGGATGACAACAGTATCAATTGAGTTATAAAGCGGTATGTCGGTGAATGTGGTGGTGCCATCCCTTAACCAACAGGTTGTGACAGTAGTGGTTGTGTGCACCGGCTCATTAACAATGACTGTGGCTGTGCCACCAATCGTGCCAGTGATTGTCGAGTAGTAGGTCTTGATACCAACATAAGATGTTGTGGTGGTAGTGGTAGGGATGGGAACAATAACTTCAATGATTTTTGTGGTGTCCTTCTCTGGATCGAATGGCAAAGTTGTAACGGCAGTCGTCGAGTAAGTATCAGTTCTAGTAGTGACAACGATAATGACACCATCACTATCTGGGAGACCATTTTTATATGGGGCCCAAGTTTTATACGTGGACTTATCATAATATTTTCCATTCATACACGTGAACTTATTGGTGTATTGCAACGAGACAGGTTTATCCGAAGTGGAATCAAATAACGTGTCAACGAATGGTCTGTACCCAGCAGGAACATTTTTGAATGTGATAAGCAACTTGCCTGCATCACATTCTTTCGTGTGCTCTAAAGATTCACTGTTGATAGGATGAAGCCAAGGGTTTAATTCGCTCGTGGCGCCAATATGGACACTTTCACAATCAATGGCAACTGCGGGATCGCTAGTGGCTAAACCTAAAACACCCGATTCATACCCATCTGTACACTCAGCACAAACAAGAATATGGCATACCTTCCTAAGCGATGGAATAATTTTACCATGACTAATTAATTCTGCCTTTGGAAACGGGTCTCTTTGAAAGTCAGCCTCCACTGAGAGGTCTATGTTTCCATGCCTGAATGTAATGGTGTTCGTTCCAACTTTAAATTGGTTTGCATTCACCAAGTCAACTTCCAGAGCAGAACCACCAGCGCTGAATGAAAATGGGAATGAAACAGTACCATATGCTTGAATGTTTGCGGTCAAGCTGTCGCTGACAACACAATTGATGACTGAGAAGGTCATGAACTGTTCACCTGCTTGGAAGGTACAGGTTGCGTAACAGATTCCGCCTGCAGAAATTGTTAACTGGGATTGACCAGTCACGAATTTAAAGACACCAGGCAAGTTCAAGGTGAACGTGTCACCTGGGTTATGAATGGCCCCGTCCAAGTTCCAACTTAATTTGGCATACCAAATTGGATTTGCAGGCCCTCTATACCCATAACCGGCATCTTGAAAGTCTAAAGATAACAAGTCGGTAAAAATGCCGACTATTTCCCTCGATACTACCTGCGTAACCAAGGCCAATAGCAAAAGTGGTCCGAAAAACGTCATTAAAGGAGTTGAAAATTTGAAATTGTCGGAAAACCAATAACGTTCTTCCAAAGACTGGTCAATATGAGAACTAGACAGTATTTATACCTTCACGACAAGGAAGATCTCATGCTCTCCTATTTCTTCCCTGTTATTTTTGTTTTTTTAATTTTTGTATGTGTATCTTAGTCCCAGACCTTTACCTGCATGGATAGATTATAATTCTGGAGAGCCATGGCGACGACCAAGACTCATAATATCGCCTAATGCCGTAGATGAGGATTTTGGTTCTTGTTTGATCGTATTATAATTTGCAAAAGCAAGAACACACCTCGTTATACCCGTGATATAATACGCTATCTTGTCAGGAAATTCTGAAGGGTTTCTGTGGAGTGCAAAAAAATGACCAAATCATTACAAGGCTCTGCCCAGCTGCAACCTGCCCATCGTCGTAAAAACTTCCTATCATCCGGGGAAGTTATAGACGCGGTAACTAATGTTGCTTCTCGATCTATTTTTAAAAGAATGGCGACACACATCTTGGTCTCAGAAGGGTTGGTTGTCTGTGCCTACCTACGCGGGATGCGCCCTCAATCAGGACAAATAGCTTTGCATGTTTAATAGGGTTGAGCAATTATATCGAGCAATGGATGGCACAAAGGATAACGCTTTTGGAATAGAACTCTTCGTCTATTTCTGTGGAGCCAATTGGGAGCAGGAAATTATAATTTGGTTGTCTGAGACTTCCTGTTGAGGTTTTTTCTCTAAGGATTTGTTGATAATAATTTATTGGTTCGGGAACGAACAATGCTTCCCCGTTCTTGTCGCATTATGCTGGAATCCTTTGTCGAGTTACATTAACACCAACGTATAATTGATGTTTCTATTTACATTGGTTCTAGGATTGGTAGTGAAGAATCACTCTTTTGGTAACCAAACAATGTCATGAGCTCGTTGCTGAATGTTTTAAAGCATGTTATTTCAGAGCCACAGAGCTTGGTTCAGTTCATGTTGACATCAGAGGTGGTACGGAAGACAGAAACACCACAAACTGGATTTAGATATTTCCATCTATGTACTGCAGCACATGAACGATTTGCTCCACATCTAGAGACAAGTTTCACGCCAAAATCAGGAGACTAAGGTTGAAGATGCAATTGCGCCATCCAGAGCACGATAAGCTGTGTGTTTCAGTTTAAGTTTCACGCAATCTCGTTATCTATCTCTTCAAGCACCTGCTAATTGCAATCAACTTTGAAGCTGCGTTATTTTCCTCTTCTCGATGTAAGAAGTCATCCTTAGTCAGCTTTAGTCGTATCAATTACCGAATACTCCTTACATATGGTTCGGCTATTTTCCGGTGATTTTTCAAACATGGAAAACAAAACAAAATACCCGAAGAAAGACCCTTTTGCATAATCATGCAGAGGAACGCAATTTCGCGGAAAGAAGAAAACAGTACAAAAGTCAAAAGAAATAAGGTTCTAAAAAAAAAGTTGGCCGATTCTTTGACCAACCGCTCTTTTATTATTTCTACCCCAGAATTCGTGGGTATTATAACTCAACCGTTTCCACGGACGAAGTCTTGATAGTGAAAGGACTTATTCAGTGGTGTTTGATAATTCTAGATTCTTGGACGAAATGGTCAAATGAAAACTCATTGGAAACAAGAAAACTGAGGACTTGAGCATTTTTGGGTTGGATCGGTAGCTGTCAATTGGTTTATCAAACGACGTCATGTCTCTCCAACCTGTAAATGCCTCAAATTTCTCCCGGGCCCGACTTTCGGGTTTTAGTGAGACCATTATTTTAGAAGCATGCAAACATCGCCGATTCTGGATATCTGAAATCTCCCACCGTTTGTTTTTTTCCAGTTATAAGGAAAGCGTTGACAAGAAAAGCTGGGTGCATATTTTTTTGCACCTTTATTAGTCCAAGCTGAAATGCTGCGAATAGTTTATATTTTACATGCGTCAGATGTCAGTGATACTTTGACGAAAGCTTGATGGCTTGTTGAGTGTATCGTATTGTATGGTTCCTCTTCTGTTGCTGCCTTTTGCATACTACAGCGAATACATTCAGATTGAAAAGGTTTTTGATCGTGTTCTTTTAGGGAGGAAACGCCAAATCATTGGCTGGTAGCATGGTGGCATCGCCTCAGGCGGTCCTCTGACGCGAGAAAATTTTCTCACGGCCCCGAGCGGTTCCGCCCGATGCCTATCAAAACAAAACCGAGTAAAAATATAATAAGCTGCAAAGACGTTAGAGAAAAAAGAGCAAACTACTTTTGCTTATTATTTTTCACTCTTCTTGCTTTTCCGGGCGTTTCCCTTCTTTTCCTTCCATTATTAATAACTGTGCTCTGATTGACCTCTTGTGCAATATGGGGATATTTTTAAACAACTTGCGTTAGTGCGCGTTGTTTTGCATTACTGGTGAGTCAAGTACTCGCCTAGTCTGCTCTTAACAAGGAAGAGGCAAGCGACCATTAGCCTCAACAAGCGACGACGAAAAAGTGGCATGCATGCGAGTACTGGGTGCACACCGTCACCCCCGTGTCCCTAGCGCGAGGTAATCGTAAAGCATCCTTGATTGTCCCTCCATTGCCTATCTACTATGTTGTGACTGGTCTGCTTGGAGCACAAGGCTTACGTAATGCCCAGTACCAAGGGAAATTACTGGTCAATTCCTGCTTCAGTTGCAAGTTAACGCAGCCAGGAACGAGAATCGTATATTCCGTTTATGTGATGTATGACGTAGCCCCCAAGAAGTCACAAGTTTGAAGTGGTTCTCTGTGTGTATGAACGTGAGATGCTTTTTCCTTCAAGCAACAATGGACGTGTACAATGCTCAAAAAAAGCTCATGCAGTCGTGCCCAGTATACCAGAAATAGCCACTTCATTTCTTTAATGTTACCTTGTGCTTCACCAAGCCGATTGGAAATTGAACGAATATAGGGACGTTCGATCTAGCTGGGCTTGCGATCTTGTTCTCTTGTGGATCTTGCTTACGTGATTGCTGAGGCATCGCGTGCTACCAATCCCCGCAACACACCACTCATTAAGAAGGCGTCACAGCAAGAGAGAGAGAACACCGAAAATTTTTCAGAACATTATCTAAACCATCACTCGCGTGAAAACAACCACACAGCTCAACAAATACACAGCATGTCATTATCCTCAGATAGCCTTAAAGACATAATCGCAACTAGATTACAGACCAACTTGGTCCAGGTAGAGGACATGTCTGGGGGGTGTGGGCAGGCTTTTGCAGTTATAATAGTGTCCCCGTTGTTCCAGGGCAAGAACAAGCTAGCAAGACATAGATTGGTCAATACCCAGTTGAAGGAGGAAATAGCGAGTATACATGCTTTCACGCAGAAGAACTTTACCCCAGAAGAATGGATTTCTCAAGGTGGCCAACTATAAGTACGGCTCTTTGCCTGCTCATCTACAAACACTATTTATTTCATTACCTACTGCAACTAATAATAAACATGTATGACAACTAGACTATTCTAACGAGGTTTTGTAGTCGACAATGAAATTTGTGACGTCGTCAACATTTGTGAAGTCAATCAGCTTGACGTTGTTAATAAAGTCCTTGTACTCTCTGATGCTTATCAAATTGACGGGCTGGTCGTCGCCTGCAGTGTTCGCGGCATTGGTGCAAGAACACCCAATGATACCCACGGTATCTCCCAAGAACTCTTGTCTGTACGACAACTCCATCATGAACCTGCTGATCAGCATCTTGGAGATTCTATTCTCAACAACCAATTGCTCCAAAAAGCGGCCCTTGGGGTCATCGGGGAAAATAGGTATTGAGTTGACAGCGCTCCCTTCCTCTGTTGTTTCGAATATATGACCGTCTTCCCAGTTTTCATACCTCTTGATGAATGTTCTGGAGTCGAGCCCCGGCACCAACAACTTTCTCTGCCACTCTCCTGTTATTCTGTCAATAATCTTTAGCCACCAATGGAGCAAAGCAGACCCAGATATTAAATGCTTATTAGGATTGGCTGAAGAATTGGGGAACAAGTATTCTTTTGCAGGTCTGGTGAACACGTAAAGCTTGGTGGTTCTTAAAGCAGGCAAGCTTCGGTAGTTTACAACCGGTTCCTTTGGTGGTAGGTCATTGTAGTACTTCAAGGAAGGGTACACTTCTGGCAACTGAGAACTCAATTTCTTTAACCTGAAGTAAGTGCTTGGGTTTGCTGGTGGAGCGTGTGATTTTTCCTGTTTGGGTTTGACCTTGTAGGCATTATAGTCAATCATGTATTTCAAGACTGGTTCTAGAACTGCGTTTATTTTGAACAGCAACTTTTCCAAGCCAGTTGTATCACATTTGGACACGTAGACGTATTTGTCAGTGTGATTTTCATATATCTGTAGATATACAAAGACCTCGAGACCTATGATGATCACGTTATTATGCAACAACGAATAAAAGTGACGAACTTTGACGGTGTCCGGTTTGGATGTGGATTTGGCGATATGAATTGGGGAGTTGACATACGCCGGATTGGTCTGGAAGTACAAATTCTCGTACCCTTCCTCTTTAGGGAGAACATCAAGCAAGATTGAGTCGATAGACATGGCGGCGGTGTCTGTTGTGTTCGACCTGGGTTTGACCTCATGAACCAAAATTTCACTGCACCAAAACAACAATCGCGTACGAGAATTCCAGGAGCCTTCGACCAAAGCAAAGGAAAAATTTATCACCACCAACAAAGAATTGCTTCCTCCATCAACACCAGAGCCCCCATATCATCCATCCATCATGTCCGCAAACGATATCCTTGATGTGTTGAACATCCAAAGAGATGAATCAAATCAACAACCAGCGAAAAAGAAGCAAAAGACATCGAGCTCCACACCTACATTGCCAGATGGTAAACAGTTGACTGGTATGGCGAGGGAGTTGTACAACTTGGTGGGTCCCAACACGCCTCCAATCAACATAAACTCTAATAACTACAACTCAAACAAAGAGAAGTTCAAGAAGTTCAAACCATCGCCGTGGACAAACATGCCATTTAAGCCTAAGGAGGGGATAACTTTGAATCACTGGGTCAAGGGTTCTAAAAAATTGCTAGAAGAGGAGCAGAATGATGGCGAAATGAAGCCGTATTTCTTTGAAAAGTTTAATGTGAACTTGGAGATCCCGGAATTCGTGGATGAAGAGACATTTGATAGGTATATGAAGGAGATCCTAGAATACGAAAAGAAGTTGAAAGAAGAGAAGGAAGCTAGAGACAAAGAAAGAAAAGAAAGGGAATTGAAGGAGGCAGAGGAGAAAAAGAGAAAACAACTGTTGATCCAGAGTAAGCAAGAGGAGAAGAGTAACAAGAAGGGGAATAAATCACAGAAGAAAGAGGAGGTGAAGAATGGGGACAACAAGACAGAGGACCCAAAGGTGACCAAAGATCAAGAAAAATCAACCGAAGACAACGCAGACGAAAATAAAAAGGAAGATAAAAGTCTGCAGAAGAGGGAGGAAAAAGTCGACGGTACTGAGAATTCAGATAAGAAGACAGAAGAGGACAAGGATAAAGTGTCCGAAAAGGAATCGGAAGACAAAGAAGAAGATGACGATCAACATTGGACATACAGGGAAACAAAACACTTGTTTGAACTTTGCGAGGCATTTGAGTTAAAGTGGCCCATAATCCATGATAGATTCCCTAATCCTAATCGATCAGCAGAAGATTTGAAAGAACAATTCTACAGAATGTGCATCAAGATATTAGAGAACCAGGAAAGCAACAACCAGTCGTTGATCGATTCACTCCGTGCATATTCCAAACCTCGAGAACTTGAAAGAAAGGTCTACCTTGAGAACTTGTTGAAGCGGACACCTGCAGAGATTGCCGAAGAGGAATCTTTAGTTATCGAGGCAAGAAGATTTGAGTTGGCGGCTAAGAAGATGTTGATGGAACGATCGAACTTGTTGTCGTTGTTGGACTCTCCGCAATCGACCCAGAACGTTTCACAATACCAGTCGTCTCAAGGTATTACAAATCTTTATAACAACTTGTTGGTTTATGACAACCGTCAGAAGAAGAAACTTGCAAACAAGCATCCACAACAGCAACCTCAGGACCCTGTACCACCACCAATTCCACTTGCCGCTTCATCTTCTATCAAGAGAGACCGTGGGTTCCAGACCCACTTGCAGCAATACTTGTCCGGTTTATTGAAGCAAAACCACCACACCAACCCAGCTATCAAGCAAGAAGCAAACTCGATACAACAATTATTGATGAAGAGGTTGACACAAAAGGAAGAAGAAGCATATGGTTTGTACTACCACGGTACGGAGAAATTGACCCCAGGTGTCAGTTTACGCTCGCAACAGAAGCTACCTGGATTAAACCAAAGACAATCGATATTGAAATCTGTCAACTTGATCTTGGAAGAGATGGATATTCCAACAGCTGGTGGAAACAACTGGAAGCCCGTTATGCCTACCAGAAAGACTATGAACAAGTATGATGAGTTAATTAGATCTGTGGTGACGCTATTGGATGTGAAGAAGGCCAAGGATAAATTGGAGTCGGAGATCAAATTAATCAAAAGTCAGAGAGGTATATAGGCGGTGTATGAATGTATGACGAAGTATTCGGTCCGTGTTCAACGCGTAGTTCCCTCCAGCCGTTCGTAGCATAACCATGGAAGTATCAACACGGAAGTAGCAGGATAGACGGAAACTTTCGTGCACCCGGCTTTGTTCCGACAATTTCCTATCCGAGGGCCGTGCAATAAGATGCTTTTAGTCATTCCAATCTCGTGATATGAAGATGTACATGAACTGGCATTATCAACTTCAGTTATTCATCCCCGGATATGTTCATTTCGATTGGGGATCGGAAATGTGACAACAGTCGCGGAAATTGTCTTTTTTTTTTTCTGTCGCCACGGGCCGAGAGTGCACGTTGCCTTATCTGAGTCCAAAAAGCTAATTCCCTCCAGTGGTTAGTATAAATAGGGTCCACAATTCCCACCTAATTGCAGTGTGTCCATTTGCAGTCCATAACCTACAATGACTGTCAGTACTCCATTAACAGCTACAAACCTTTTCAAACCAATTACTGTGGGCAACGTGCAGCTCGGCCACAGAGTGGTGCATGCTCCTACTTCCAGGAAGAGATCCACCAAGGACAACTACCCTACTGATTTCATGATCGACTACTACAAATCAAGATCACGAACCCCGTCCTCGTTGATTATCTTCGAGTCGTGTTTGATTGCGGAGGAGACTGGGTTGATTCCTCACAAGTGTGGGTTGTGGAACGACAAGCACAACCTTGCTTTGAAGAAGATTGTCGACGAAATCCATGCAAAAGAATGTTATGTCGGTGTGCAGATCATGGGTAACGGAAGGGTGTCGAATTTCCCACTTATGAAGAACAAGAACTTGCCTGTGTTGGCACCATCCGCCAATTACCCTAGTGAAGCAAGTCAGAAAGCGGCTGAGGAAGCCAAGTGGCCAGTTCAAGAATTGACAGTCGAACAGATCCACAAAGCTCAGGATGCATTCGTCAATGCTGCTGTGAAGTCATTGAACGTTGCTGGGTTTGATTTTGTTGAGTTGCACGGCTCTTCTGGGTTCTTGATTGAGCAGTTCTTGTCTCCATTGTCAAACAAAAGAACGGACGAGTATGGTGGGAGCGTAGCTAACAGGTCGAGATTCTTGCTTGAGATCGTGGACAAGTTTATCAACCACCCTGATATTGGCAGCGCCAAGACTGCGTTGCGTATTGCACCATGGTATAGTATCAACGGGATGGACTACCCAGAAGAAAACCCTCCAGAGAACGGGCTTGCTTATCAGTTTTCCGAGTACATCTTGAAGGAATTGGAAAAGAGGAAGAACGAGGGCCATGAAATTGCGTATGTTTCTATTGTTGAACCAAGAGTGTCGGGAAATGCAGAGGTTGAACTGACTGGAAGCAAAACCAACAACGAGATTATCAAAAACTGGTCAGGTAAGCTCGTCAGAAGCGGTGGATACGCTACTAATTATGACGATGTAAGGGCCACCAAATCAAACAACATCGTGAAAGACGACAATGGCGAAGTTGTTCAATATGCAAGTCTCATTGAAGACGTGAATAACGATGATAGAACGTTGATTGGGTTCTCGAGGGCTTTCACGAGTAACCCCGACTTGATTGATCGTTTGAAGAATAACTGGAAGTTAGAATACTATGACCGTTCGACATTCTATACGCAGACTGGTGAAGGTTATTTGACTTTTAAAGATAGAGATGGCACGCCTATTACCAAGTTCTCAGATGAAGAGCTCAAGGTGCAAGGTAGTCCATTAGTTTAAATTAGATTTGTAGATGTTCAATGCATAAACTATTCCAAGTGATGAGAGCTACGGCGACGTTCTACCGCGAGAGGTCGCCTGCCAGTGCGAGACGGGGGCCGAATTTTTGTTTGTGTTTTGTTTTGTTTCGCGTTGTGCGTTTTTTCTCTGATCGCGTTTTGGAGTTCAGCTTCGTTTCCAACCGTAAGCGGTTTCTACAACTCGCCTACTCCAGACAACCATCAACTACATGAGGACACTCCTGCCTATATCACTTCATCACAGCCTACTATAGAACAAAACACACATACTAATGAGCCTGGATTACATATCGGATTCGGAGCACGAAGAGTCCCAGCTCAAGTTGACCATCAATCAAGAATTGTTGTCAAATCAGCTACTACAGCTAACGCCAACCAAGAGAGACGCCGCACGAAGGCGACTAGAGGAGTTGACGAACATATCATATACTAATAGCGAAACGAAAGAACCTACAGCAGTTGAACTACTGACAGATGGCAGACTACCGTCCCGGGATAGCGACATAATCGAAGACAGCGATAATTCAGATATGGACGCGGTAGATCTAATACGAAGACTACCAGTAAGAGAGCTGACGACTGATACATCTGTTGAACCACCCCTTGAAACCACATCCTGTGTCAACACTACGCATGACGATCAAGAGAATGAAAACCATCTACGGTCCTATTTGAACACAACAAACTCATACATCACCATGTCCGGGAGAAGTTTACGTAAGAGAAATTTTGCCAGTACCCATCCTTACTTGGCCGATCAAGCACACTATTTGGGTCTCTCGGATCTCAATTACTTGAATGAGATTTATGAAGAGAACCGACAGGATCTAGAGAATGTGGTCAGGTATTTGAATTACAACTATGTCAAACTTAAGGAAAGGTACCCGAAAGACGAGAAGTATAAAAGCAAGAATTTCTATACCATCATCAGTCGACAGTCACATATTGCTCAAGAGAAAGAACGCCAAGAAGAGAAGGAGACAAGTGAAGCGGATGGCAAGCAAGACCATAATGCAAACAGCGACCCTGATGGAGATGACGAAGAAGAAGATGAAGGAAACAAAGAGTTCACCTTGAATGATTATAATTCCCAAGCTTATGAGACTGATGAATCAAGCAATGAACCAGAGGATCTGTTGGATTTGCTCAAGAGGAAGCATCCCATGATAGTTGAAGATGAGGATAGTGAAAGCTCGGAGTCGGATTCCGCACAATCAGAAGCGTACGTTAGAGTTGGCGGTAAGCTTAGAAAGGAAAAGAATGCACTACGAGGCGTCTTACCAGAATCAACCAAGCGATTGTCAATTTACACGTCGGAGAGAAAGCAGAAACGACAGCAAAAACGTCTTGAGAGTTTGGAACACCGAAAGGGTGTCGCAGTTAGGAAGACCATGTCAAAGAAGAGAGCTAGAGAGCGTGAAGATTTTAGCGGGTTTGTTGACGACACCATCACTTACGACACGAATAACGAATTGTATCATGAATTGTATGAACAACCTGTCGAAGTAGAGCCATATGTTGCAGCGACTTATCCTGGTTTCGATGACATTGACCCATTTTCCGACAGCTCACAATCTGAATCAGAAGCACTGGGCCATGAAAGCGATTTAGAAATGTTTGACACAGCACGAGAAGGACAGCCTCAGGTTTTTGATGATATTGGAGAAGTTTCTGATGTTGAACTGTTGCCTGATATAAACGAGCTTCCCGAGGTGCTAGAGATTGATGATAGCCATCAAGGTCCGGGAAACGTGTTTGATTTTGAAGTACGCGAAGGCAATTATATCAACCATATGTTAGCAACAAACACCAAGAGCAAACTGAAAGGCAAGAAGAGACAAAGAGTTGATACAGGCACGCGGCCATCGGTTAGAAGAAGTTATCGAACTAGTGGAAGCACATCAGGAACACCGAGAACACCTAGATCTTCTTCAGGAACTCCACGATTATCCATAGGAGCCTTGAAATATCAGAGCAGAAAACCAAAGACTAGGGACCTAACTCATTACTTGGAATCCATGTCAACCAGAAAGAAGCCTAAGTCGAGAAGGACTCGCGACGACTCATATAGCCGATTGCCAGTGAAGAAGATTGCTGCACCTAAAGAGAGACATCAAGTCAAGAAGTCAAAGGCAGCCAAAGTCAAGAAGATAACAGAGAAACCTCGCGTGTTTGACAACCAATCTACCAAGCGAACTAGAGATTTGTTTGCGAATGACTACCTATTCCTGCGAACCCCCGTGTTGTCCACTATCGTCTTTGAAGCTGAAAGCAAGACCAGGTTTGTCAATAACAACAGGAGTGTTAACCCCTCAGCTCCACAAATAGCCCCAAGCCTTCTTTTAGGATCACAGCCAATATTTGACCATGGGAGTATGTTGAATGATATCAATGTGAAGAAGATTACAGATTTGGGTACAGGGAAATTCTACCAGATGAACAAAGATTCCGTTACGATAACTTCTTTAGGTGATCCGGTCGTTCTCACTTTAGTTGACATCAAAGTGTCTTCTGTGAGATATGAGAAGGCGCTAACCCGGTTGGCAAGAATGCTCAAGAATGGAAGTCTGTCAGTTGATTCATTCGTGGATATATTTTATTCCAGCATCAAGGGTTTCTTGGAGTGGAACTTGATATTGCAAAGAACACCAAGTCAGAGACAATGGAAACTTGTTCAATTGTTGGTTTCGAGTGCATTGCATAGTACCCTGTTGAGCTCTAGTCAGATCAAGTTCATCATACCTTACTGCCTGCTCCTACAATATACCATGAACATGATTGCCCAACTAAATGAGTCCACTTCACCATTTGATTTACCACAGACTGGCGTGAGATACTGGCAGTTGTTTTTCGAGACATTCACCGTTGAGAGCTTCGAGCAAATCAATTTTGATGTCGGAGCAAAACTGAAGGATGCCGAGTCATTTTTCATAATGTGCTCTTTGTTGGAGTCCGAGAACAAGTGGTGGGCTACAGTCTACAACGCAATTGAGCTGTACGATCCAATGAATATCGAAGTTCTACTAGAAGCGGTGCAATGCTTGTGCGTGTTTTCTCGAAAGCACTTTTCGTGGGACCCCCTCCAGTTGGTATACCAGAAAGCAGATGCATTTACTGACCCGGAGTTTTATTACAGATATCTTGAGATAGTGTACCTTATGAACCAACGAAAGAATTGGCCCCTTGATGAGAAGATAGTTTTGCAGATTTACTCATCCATCACACAAAGAAAATTTGCCAATTTCCCTGACGAAATAGGAATGCCAGAATTGATGGGCAGAGTCTCGACGAGACTAGACATACCTGGAGAGACATTTTTCGAACAGTTTATGCAGTTGTTGTATTGGTATATTTCGGGTTTGTCTGAACCTTCCAAAGTCAAACGATTGATCACCAAGCTATTCACCACAAGCAGCTTCAATTACACAAACGACCAGGAGCATCATATTATGTTTATTAACCGATTGAACTTCATTTTGTTGCTAGCACTGGTTTCCACCGTTGACTTGAAAACCCAATTGGCTAATGTGTTAACACCTATCCAACAGGTTAATGACATGAAATTATTGAAGCTTTCCGCGAAGGCGGTGTACACATTGACTGAAATAGCCATGTCCAGAAAATCAAAGCTCCCTGTTGAAGGTATTTCAATGGTGATTCAAAGCTGTATTGCAAATTATTATACTGGTAGCGGCGTCTTGAAAGTGTGGCAGAAATTTTTGAGTTCGACACGACAGTTGTTCAAGGACGCTTCAGAGTGTCTCCCACAGCTGACACAGTTTTTGACACTACCGAAGGCAATCGACAATAGCAACATTCCTGATAGAATCAGTACGGACCTATGTCAGGTATACTCTGTCATTTCTTCGTCGTTGGTAAAAGTGAAAGAGTTGGTGATGCCAGCGTACCGGAAATCCATAGAAGTATTGGATGAATTTATTGCAGCTTTCCTCCACAAGCAAATGGGGCGGATTCCGTTACCAAGTGTTAACGAGGAAAACAAGGTTGTGAATTCGGTGGAGATTTTGATAGCGGTGTGGGTTCAGTGTACATTTTTGTTGAATGGAAACTGGGAACGATTAGTTTTGCAGACTTTTCCGTACACGGGAAACCATCAGCTGCGTGAACGATTTGTTTTATATTTCTACTCCAACATCTTGAAGTACTATGATTTGAAAGGCTGTCAGGAGATCGTTGTCCGAACAGTTTTGAAAGACTTGGTTAGGTTCAGTCTGTCTGGTTATTTAAGTGGGTTGATGAGAAAATTAGGTAAAGACAGGTGGGACCCCTTTGTTTTTCCGAAACACGAAGAAGTCACATTTTGGAAGATCGAGAACTCCAGACACACAGTTATTTCAACGATAATCAAGAATATCACCAACTCACATAAATGCACCAAGTTGGAGCAACAGCTATATATCAAAGAGATCCTCACTACGTTGAATGCCGAGTTTGAGAAATACTACTCCTCCACCAAGTACAAAACCTTTTGCATTAATGTGGTCAAAGAAATCCAGGAACAGTGTGATCCGGATATAGTGGACGAATCAACAGTCTACAACTTGGCTTCAAGAGTCGGAATCCTGGACAATGAGTGGACACAGTTTAAGATACAGAAGTTACCGTTGAAACAGAGGCTCCAAAAATTTGCCACCGAATTCCACAACGCATTATACTTTGGTGGTGATTCTGTTTCGGTGCTTGAGAAGTTCACATATGGGGATGGCGTTGAGTTGATCTATCACTTGGTTTCGATTTACTCACAGGAGATACTGCTTGGGCGCTGTACGAAATGGAGGATCGTTCATGCGCTATTGGACTTTTTCGACAGACATGTCAGGGACTTCAAGTTCAGAATACTAAACTTCAACTTCAAGAGATTCCTAAGGTTGCTTATGGAGTTGCCGATGATAATGTGCCCTAGTGCCGTGTCGGATCAGTTCTTCAGGATCTCAACCATGAGATCAACTAGTTCGATATTGAATTTTTGCAGAACATTGTTCAACGGGTACGATGATGGACAGGAAATTGAGAAGATGTGGTCTTCCTTCAAGCAAACTTCACGACAGGAGCGATATGATTCCCAAAGTTTGACGTGTCCGTATTCGTCATTCCGATTACTGGACATAATTGGCGATGGTAGATTCTCGAACGAGCCTACTTTTGAAGACATCAATCAGGACACTTTGGACATTGCTAAACGGATGTTGATTTCTGAAACGTTTCTTATCAGGACGCATATGGTTGATTCTGAGAACAGGTTACTTGACTATGATTTCACGATGTAGGCTGATAGATAACAAGCGTTTTTGTACATATTTACACAACATTCGGAGAGATAGCGCGGAATCTCGTTGACGATTTCTTGGCACCGATATCCCAACGAGGCGTGCTGCAAATCACGTGACTGTGGAGGTGTGCTCTTCCGGAGTGGTCTCAAGGAGATGTAGAAGATTTGTGGATTGAGTGGTGCTCTTTGTTTCGCTTTCCCCATGAATCACTACGCCGTTTGTATATGTCCCAGCCCAGCCATCGTGTTCCCACCTACTCACGGTCTCCTGGCAAAGCGCAAATATTGTCGGAATTCAAACGTAGAATTCCAGAAGTAAAAAAAATAAAAAACTTCAACCCCTTTCTTCTGCAATACACCTTGCAAAACCCAACACCCTAGGGCAAACCACACACACTACGTTTTGCTATGTCAGACGAACCACAAGCCGAGTCATCTTCATCGTCTTTATCCACATCCCCCCGTCCGGAATATCAGAATGTGAGACACGAAGTTGAGTTTGAAGGGGAGATCCTAACTATAGATTCCACCAACTGGCGCTTATCTAGATTACTAAAGTTCCAAATCTTCACATCGTTCGCCGTGTTTATCCTATTCGGACTAGCAGAGCAGACGGTGGGGACGATCTTGCCAAAACTACAGGAGCACTATTCCATTAATGACATCCAGATCAGTTTCATTTACTTCTGCTCAGTTGCTGGGTACTTGCTCACGGCCATGGTGAATAGCATCACCCACGACTATTTGGGTATCCGTGGAGTTGCTGTGCTCGGATCCACGTCTATGGCCTTGGCGTACTTGATAATTTCCCATAAACCCCCATTCTACATCTTTTTGATCTGTTATTTTATGAGCGGTGTCGGGTTCGGCACGTTGGACGCATCGTTGAACACCTGGATGGGCAACCTCACTGACTCGAACCAACTCTTGGGCATCTTGCATGGGTGTTATGGAGTTGGCAGTTTGATATCTCCGGCTTTGATCACGTACCTTTTGTCGAGACCGAAGAATCCATGGATATGGAATAACTATTATGTGATATTGAGCGTCGTTGCTGGGTTGTGTCTAACTGCGGTGATTCTAACCTTCACATATGAAACACCAAAGAAATACAAGTATGTCGCCCGGGTGCGCCACGAGCAGGCAAAAGCTTCCAGTGGGAACAGCATGGAGTTGGACACATACAAGAACAACACGGTGGGTGAGGAGTTTGAAATCGAAGACCCCGAAAGCAATTCGTTTTTCCATGACGATGATGACAACCAACACTCGACAACTTTCACACAGACATTGAAATCGCCATTGATTTGGTCGTTTGCTGTGAGCTTGTTCATATACGTTGGTGGCGAGGCAGCCTTTGCTGCGTGGATGGTAACATTCTTGACAAGAATGAATATATTGGATTACGTTAGTGCATCTCACATGGCGACAGTGTTTTGGATTGGTGTCACTATTGGAAGAATGTTCCTTGGATTTGTCACTGCTCATTTCTTTAGCACCGAATTATGGGCTAACTTTGTCTACATTCTCGTGACGTTCGTTGGGTGTATCATTTTCTACTTCCTCGCTTTCACTAAGTGGATAGTAGCACTTTTCATCGTTGTCTTGGTCACTGGTGTCGCAGTTGGCCCGATCTTCCCTACAACGATTGTCGCGCTGGTGAATGTCCTACCCGCAAAGTACCAGGTGTCTGGAATTGGGTTTATTTGTGCGTTTGGTGGCGGTGGCGGGGCCGGAATGCCATTCTTGATTGGACTCTTGGCTGAGTCTAGTGAGGCAGGATTGCGGAGCTACCCGTTGGTTATCAGTGTGATGTTTGGCATTCTATTATTGCTCTGGATATTGATAATGAAAAAGCATTCGCCAACGTACAAAAGAAATAGCTTATAGATAGATATAATATACACAGATTCCGAATATATGTAAGGAGAAACCGAAAGAAATCACGAATGACTGAAAATGAAAGAAAACTCTATAAACCGAAAGAAATATATACACACCGAAATCAAATAATATACATACAAGTAGTAGGTATAACGACTAGTACATCAAAATGCGAAAGTCAAAGAAAGGAAATAACGAAAGCCATTCAAATTTAGAAAACAATAGAAAGAACAGCGAAGATAACAGTCACCCAAGAGGGCACTTGTGTTACGGGGGAGGACCCTTCATATGTAGAAACAGTGAGTGGGTTGTAGCTCGATGAAGAGGCTTGTGGACTGGGTGTGGAAGCTTGAGGGACAACGAACCCTTCAGTTCCTGTCACAGCAGTAGACAATGTGGATGGACTGAGAGGAGTTCCATCGTTTGAACCACCTGTAGTTGCAGCACCTGGCTTGGTAGGAGAGCCAGTACCGGAGGGAGAGCCTTCGGGCACTGATGATGAGCTCGATGGTGCAGCCCCATTCGTGCTTGGGTAGGTATCTGTATCCTCAGCTGGTGCACTGGATGCAGCTGTAGCTGGTATTGGCGATGTTGTAGTTGGTGCACCGTTACCCTGGGAAGAAATAGGCACAGTAGCGGCACCTGAACCCGAAGGAATGACAAGACCAGACGGTTGGGTTGCAGTGGTATCAGCGTTTGGAACACTGTTGGGCTGTGGGACTCCTTTAGAAACTGTTCCACTTGAAGGACCAAACACAGACGAGCCAGTGGTGGTGGTTGGCGGAACTGGAGTAGCTCCTGTAAGACCAGTGCTGCGCGACGATTCCTTAGTGCCTTGAGACGAGACGCCACTATCTTGTGGGGTAGATCTCGCTGGCGGAGTTGGAACTTGGTTCTCTCCAGTAGTTGGGTACGGAACAACAGTGGTTTGCGTGGTTTGAGATATAACCGAGGTTGTGTCGCCCTGTGGGCCAGGGCTTTGGGAAATCGAAGGACCAGTATCAGATTCAATGGAAGATGCAGTACCAGCAGAGGGGTTACTAGTAGAATCCGGTTCAACTGGTGTTGATAGTGTACCAGCAGATGAAGACTCGAGTTCCGACGACGTGCGAACGGCGCTTGAAGACTCGATGCCGGAGGTAGATTGAATGACAGTAGAAGATTCAATTGCAGTTGACGACTCACCTACGCTCGGAGTCTGAACCGCTGAAGACGAGGTATCGGTTGGTGACACAGGAGACTCGGATAAGCCTGGCAAATCAGAACTAATCTTGGTAGACCCGGGTTCACTCGACGGCGGAACATAAGACGAAGGTGGAATCAACGTGGTGTTATAATAGTGTGGACCGCTGCCGCTTGGCAACACCGGAACATACGATGAATGCGGAACCTCAACAACAACCGAATCAGTCTCACCTGGTGGGTTGGTATAACTAATAGTGGTAGCAAACAATTCGCTCCAGTATTCGGTAGTGGTAACAGTTGGGTTTGGTGGTTCGATAACAACAACACTGTCAGTCTCTCCTGGTGGGTTGGTGTAAGTGACAGTGGTTGGCTCGCTCACAGAACCGTACTCAGTCGTGGTAACAGTTGGGTTTGGTGGTTCAATCACAACAACAGAGTCAGTCTCTCCTGGTGGGTTGGTGTAAGTGACGGTGGTTGGCTCGCTCACAGAACCGTACTCGGTGGTAGTGACAGTTGGGTTTGGTGGTTCAATCACAACAACACTGTCAGTCTCTCCTGGTGGGTTGGTGTAAGTGACAGTGGTTGGCTCGCTCACAGAACCGTACTCAGTCGTGGTAACAGTTGGGTTTGGTGGTTCAATCACAACAACAGAGTCAGTCTCTCCTGGTGGGTTGGTGTAAGTGACGGTGGTTGGCTCGCTCACAGAACCGTACTCGGTGGTAGTGACAGTTGGGTTTGGTGGTTCAATCACAACAACACTGTCAGTCTCTCCTGGTGGGTTGGTGTAAGTGACAGTGGT
>JAJSEA010000023.1:0-59581 GCA_026724345.1 Candida sp. AC06
TTGAAGAATATCGATATTAGTGAAAAGGGGTTGTTTAATGCTTTGTCGTTTGCTTCAAAGAAGTTGGGTGAGAGATTACAACAAGGTTTGTAAGACTCCTAGTCTGCTCTATTATATTTTTGTTTTGTTTATATACATAAATACATTATTGAAATTTTTCAAAAGTTCTTGATTTCGGTGTTTATACTCCTAGTCACGTGAGACCCTCGATGCAGTAAGACAAAAAGAAAAGTCCATAAAGTGCAAAAAAAAAAATTCCCAGAGATGATCTTCACAAAAGACAGACCCACCAACTCATAATGGCACGATTCAAGGAAGATGAGCAAGATGGAAACGGCATGAAATTGCCTAGTCGATTACTAGAACAGATCAAAGACAAGGCAGATGACGAAGAAGACGAACGGTTTTCCCAGGTTTCGAGAGGTCAGAAGCGGAAAGCTGGCGGGAAAGCAGTCAGTAGAAAGGAAAAGAGGAAGCAGGAACGACAGTTGAAGAAACAGAAGAGGATTCAGAGTCATCAAGTGACGCATGCGAAGAAACAGGAAGCGAAGCCTGTTACTAAGACGAATAAGAAGAAAGAGGAAAGGGTCGAGGATCCTTTGGAAGCTTTGAGGAAACTTAAGGAATCAAAGAACGGGAAGTCGAAAAAGGAGAAGCAAGTCAAGGTCGTGAAAGAGGAAGAATTGATAGGCGATGACGACTTTGATAGTGATGACTTTGGTGAAGAGTTTGACGATGAAGAAGAAGAAGAACGGGATCCAATGGAAGCTTTACGTGCGTTAAAAGCAAAGAAGAATGGCAATGCCAACAAGTCCGAAGTCCGAATAGTCAAGGAGGATGATCTAGAAGATGATGAGTTCTCAGATGAGGAATTTGATGAAGAGGACGAAGAAGAGGAGCAGGATCCAATGGAGGCATTAAGGGCGTTGAAAGCTAAGAAGAATGGAAGTGGTGGAAATTCTGAGATAAGGATCGTTAAAGAGGATGAGTTGGATGATGATGAGCTTTCTGACTTTGATGATGATGAAGAGGAGGAGGGTGAAGAAGCTGATCCAATGGAAGCTTTGAGAGCATTGAAGAAGAATAAGAATGGAAGCTCCTCTGAGGTTCGTATTGTCAAGGAGGACGATCTAGATGATGATGGCTTGTCTGATTTTGATGATGATGAAGAAGAGGAAGAGGAAGAGGGAGATGACGATCCTATGGAAGCGTTACGTGCTTTGAAGGCTAAGAAGAATGGTAAGTCTAATACCTCAGAGATTAGAATCGTCAAAGAGGATGACTTGGAAGATGACGAGATATCAGATCTCGGAAGCGAAGACGAAAACCAAGAAGGAGAAGATGACTTTGGCGGGTTTGACGAGGAGGAGGAGGAAGAAGAAGAAGACTTGTCTGAACTTGAAGAAGAAGATGACCCAATAGCCAAACTAAAAGCACTCAAAGAAGCCAAAAAGGGCAAGAAGGATAAGAAATCCACCAAGTCTGACGAGATCTACCCTATGACACCACAATTACGAGAACAGTTTGCCAAAGACGATGAGGAAATGGAATACTATGCAAAGAAGTTAGGCCTTAAGAACGGGAAAAAGTCGAAACTTTCCAAGACTGATGATGATGATATCATTGGTGGCCTTTTAGATGGGCTTGACTTGGATTTCGGATCAGATGACGGAGACAGCAGTGAAGAGGATTATATTTCTGAAGAGATGGATGAAGATTTCAGCGAAGATGAAGGTGAATCAGAAGGTGAGTCGAAAGTCAAGGAAAATCCATACGTTGCTCCAGGCGGCGAAGACTCCAATGAGGTTGAATCCGAATCAGCTCAACCTCAGAGATATATTCCACCTGCATTACGCCGAAAAATGGCATTGGAAGCGGGTGATAACAGCAATGAAGTTTCCGAAGAGACTCTCAAGCTACGCAAATCCATCAAGGGTCCGCTTAACAAGTTATCCGAAGCCAACATAAACACCATCGTCAATGACTTGAACACGTTGTATTTGTCGCACCCAAGACAGACCTTGAATGAAGAAATCACAAACATTATTCTTGACAGTATTGTGCAACAGGGAAGATTGTTGGATACGTTCGTCTACCTTCATGCCAGCGTCGTTGTTGCACTTTATAGGTTGCAAGGAGTCGAATTCGGTGCGCATTTTATCCAGACTGTGATTGAGAAATTCGAAGAGTACAACAAGGAATCGTCCAAGACCAAAGAAGCGTCAAATATCATCTCGTTGTTGTCGTCGGTATACTTGTTCCAATTAGTCTCGTGCAAGTTATTGTATGACATTATCAAGGAGTTGATCAGCAACCTCGATGAGAACAATGCTGATTTGTTATTACGCTTGATTCGTAACTCGGGTAACCAGATGCGCTCCGACGATCCTACGGCATTGAAAGAGATTGTGTTATTGATCAATGGTAAAGTCTCTTCTTTACCCAAAGACTCCATCAACACAAGAACACAGTTCCTTATTGAGACGATATCGTCGTTGAAGAACAACAAGCTCAAGATCGTGAATGAAGGAAACCATCAGTTGTCCATCAGATTGAAGAAGTTCTTGGGTACCATCAACAACAACAAATTTGGGGATCCAATCCAAGTCTCACTTGACGATATCCACAACGTGGAAACACGGGGTAAGTGGTGGTTAGTTGGGTCAGCATGGAAGGGACACACCCAGGACCAAGCCAGTTCCAAACACGACGTTGATGAGCTTGCCATGAACGATATCTTGGACAATGCGGAACCTAACTGGATGGAGCTTGCTAAGTCTCAAAGAATGAACACGGATATCCGTCGTGCGATCTTTGTGTCCATCATGTCTGCCAATGACTACATTGACGCCGTTACCAAACTCGACAAGCTTTCATTGAAGAGGAGCCAGGAACGGGAAATCCCTAAGGTGTTGATCCATTGCACCACCATGGAACCTTCATGGAATCCATACTATGGAGTGCTAGCTAACAAGCTCTGTGATTCACATTCCTTACGAAAGACCTTCCAGTTCATGTTCTGGGACTTAATCAAGGATCTCGATGGTGGAAGCGGGGATAACGATGACGAGGATGACGACTTCATGGGGTTTGACAATGATGATGGGGATGAAGAAGCCAAGATGAAGAGGATTCTCAACTTGGGTCGATTCTATGGGTTTCTTTTGGCGGAGGGCACCATGCCGTTGCATAACCTCCGGACGGTAAACTTCTTGACGGCGTCAAGCGATACCGTGTTGTTTTTGGAGGTTGTCCTTGTGAGTTTCCTAGATCAGGTGGGGAAAAAATCGGCGAAGAATTCCGTTGGTGCTGGACTTGCTTCGAAGAAGAAAAAAAAGGATATGTTTGAGCAGAAGTTCGATGATAAGATATTGGTGGAGCGCGTGTTGAAAGCTAAGGACCAGAATACGTTGTTGCGTGGGTTGCAGTATTTCTTACAGGAGAAGGTCAAGACTAGTGACATCACGACTGGTAAGAAACAGAAACAGAGAGTTGCATGGGGCGTAGATGCCATGTTTGACATTATAGATGAATTCTTAAAAGATTCCGAGGAGTAACATCCGTCAGTAATATATGCATATATGTACATGATTCTATTTACACTTTTTCTATAATCGCCACTGATTCAACATGTTTGGTCTGTGGGAAGAAGTCAAAGCCCATGATATCCCTAACTCTATACTTCTCACCACCTTCCTCCTGTAGCTTTGCAAACGTGGCCAAGTCCCTTGCCTGGGTAAACACATTACAACTAATATACACGATCAACTCTGGCTCAAACTCCAACAACTGCTTCAAGAACATCTCATTTGATCCTTTCCTCGAAGGATCAATAATCACAACACTGTTCTTCCCCAGGATCCCCGATGTCATGAACTCCTGGTTCCTGAACATACTTGCCGCATCACCCTGGATGAACTTGATCCTGTCCTTATCCAAGTAATTAATCTTCACGTTATGGTTCGCGTACTTAATCGACGTCTTGGATAACTCGATCCCAAAGATCTTCGTTGTTTCAGGAACAGCGTTCGACAACGCGATCCCAAAGAACCCAACCCCACAGTACGCGTCCACGAGGTTCTCTATCGGCTTCCCACTGAGTTTCGTGTGGTACGTGATATAGTCAAGCACGCTGGGGAGAATGGCGTTGTTGTTCTGGAAGAAGCAGTTCCCGTCTAACTGAAACACGAAATCATTCACCTTCTCAGTGATAACCTTGTATTGGCCCTCAAGCGCCACCTGGGTGGTGCTCCCGGTATCGTTGTTGATCCTGGTGCTTTGACGAAGGGTGAGCTGGGTATACGGCAAGGCCGTCTTGGCTTGCCCGAGAAATTTATCCCGCATCTCCGTTATCTTCTCGTTGATCTCGGGTGTCGCGATCGGACACTGCTTCATGTCGATCCGGCCCTGGTTGCTCACGCTCTCGAACCCGAGCCCGGTGAAAACTCCGTTGCCAAAGCTGAAGTGCGGCGTGAGCTTGGTTCGGTACGAGTATTGCAATGGGGAGCCCATGACGGTGCCGAAATCCTCACCGAGGTGTTTGGTGACATCCGGGTAGAAGAAACGATACGCTTTCTTGATGATGGATTGCTTGTGTCGGAGTTGGTCGTCGTAGCTTAACATCTGGAGTTGACATCCGTTACATTTATCAAAGTGCTGGCACACAACGAGACCCTTGTTGCGTCGTGACTGTCTCGAGTCGGAGTTAGTGACTTCCATCAAGGCTCCTTCGGCGTAGTACTCGTGGTGCATCTTGATAAGGATGTTGACCTTGTCGCCCACGACGGTCTTTGGGACAAGGAAGATCGTGAATTTCCCGAGCAATTCCTCTGGGTCAACCACATACGGGGCCGCGTAAGTTGCCTTGGGCACGATGGCGATACCGTGGCCATCTGCAGTGAGGTACCGTATGGTGATGTTTTCGAGGATGATATCGTCTGTGCGCAGCCTTGGCAAGAACTTCCCGATGAGGTCGTACGAGTTGGTGATGTCCTCGATAGTGATGTTGAGGTTGTGCTTCTGGCCGTACTCCTTGATGAACTCTTTGATCTCGAGGGTGGTTATGCTGCTGGGGTGCGTTGGATCAGCAATATCATTTCTGCGCTTGGTCTTTTGGAAGTGCTTTAGTAGTTTCGCGTACTTGTGCTTGTCGTTGGTTGGTTTCACAGGTGCTTGATGTGGGTTCCCAGATTGTTTTTGTTGTTTCCTATATGGTTTCTGTGGGTACAGGTGGGATCTTGATGGTTTCCCATATGCTTTTTGTGGTTTCCCAGATGTTCTTGGTGGATTCACAGGCTGATTTGACAGGGTAGTATAACTGGAGCATGCAACGAAGCAAGCACGTTTTGCTGTGCTGCCTTTCGCTAGGCTCCTTCGTACTAGACCATACATGTATGAGGGGAGATATTTGCAGTATCAAGGGGGTTTTCCACCGGAGACAGGAAGACCAATCAAACCACACGAGATGAGGATTACGCCTACCCACTCTTGAAAACAAAAAAAAAATCTGGAGTGCGTAGTCGTGTACAACATACCAATTATTAAGTCGGGTAATCTTTGCTTGTGTCGGGTTCATCGTCTTGGATTTATTATTTTGCAAACCCACAATCTGCGAGCGAAAGATCTGATGGGATGTTCACAGAATAATGCCACAAATGGACACATCAACGCCACGGCCCACCGGCCGCCCTGGGCTGGGCATGGTCATGGGCCTGGCCCTCGCGTAATTCCGCCACCGCCCCAAGAAATATTACTTTGGACGTACGGTCGGTTAAACTCGTATATGCAAGTGAATCACAATACATGCACCAAAAAGAAAGAATAACCCAGATAACGAAGGCACAAGAAGAAGAAGCAGATCAATCACTATGTCACTGTAAGGAATAATAAAGGAATGACTTCTGGGTCTTCTCACGGCGTTTTGGCTTTGACAAACAACGGCAATCTGCACATTGATAGTGCGAGGGAGAGGGAAACAGTATGGCAATCGCCCAGATATCGTAAACCAATTAATCATCTACGACCTGCCGACCCACGACTTGTGCTTACTTAATGTGTGGATCGACATCTAAACCTCTGTACATCGTCTGCTGCGGGTTAGCCACGAGATACACACGTTGGAATTAGTAAAATAATACTCTGTTCCCCCGATGCACAGGTATTATGCACGGCTTAACGAAATAGAATAAAAAAAAATATGGGAGTGCAGACACACAGTAGGTACCCACTTCCATTATATGGTAGATGAATCCGCCTACATCAGCGCTGAACCGTATAGCCATCGTTGCAGAAACGGAAAAAGATTTGGGCTTTGAGCTTTATGAATTCCGAATAGCCATGACTACGATGGTACAGGTTGTTGGCTATAGTGGAACACATCGCGCTATGACGCTATTACCATGTAAAGCGGCGGTGGCTTAGAAGACCACTTGAGTTGTTTGATTGGCAGATATCGGAATTATTCAAGTGCCACACGGCATTTTAATGTGGGTGTGCGTGTGGTGTGGAGTAGTGGTTGGTGTTGTTGATGGTGGAGAGAGTGGACGTGGTAGTGCTCTCTGGTTACGGGGTGTAGAATTTCTACGTTTATTTTCGCTGGCCGTGTCTGCACTATGGATTGTTGCTGGAGTGCGTGGGAGGAGGAGGAGGGAGCGGAGGAGGAGGAGGGAGCGGAGGAGGAGGAGTTTAGTTCTTGAGCAACTTGCTACTTTGTGCTAAACTCACACCACACACAACATTTACGTGTAAATTCTAGCTATTATTCGAGTGACTCAACACTTAGTGGGTCACTTTTAATTAAAATTTCGAATGAAACAAATAGCAATCGTTGAGTTCACATGCACCGTTCGTTTGGTTATAGATTGTGCACTGCACTGCACACTCCTGGGTTCCCCTACAGGAATGGTTTCTCCCCTCTCTCGTTCTTACACTTTGCATTCCCTTTCGTTTACAGTTTGGTAAAGAGATAACGATAGTTTTTTTTTAGGTTTTACATCGCATACACAAGAATTGAAGGGGGATTCCAGGCTTTAAAAAAAGCTTAAATGTCAAGACACGGCGTTTTCTTTCGATTTTAGAGTTGGAGGTGATTGATGATTGTCCAGGGCCGTGTTAGCATGCATTGCAGACTGCACGCTGTTGTGTATGTAGATGGGAGATTGTATTACCTAAGCGTTTTCTTAGGAGGGTTATGTATGGAACTGGCTTTAATGCAAAGCCAAACTGGCAACGGATAAAAATGCCGGAAAGAATGGAGAAATGGAAAAGACGAAGCAGCCGATTTCGTTTAATACGATTGGCATTGTTTTTATGCATGGTGTACAAATAGAAATCAACACACAAAACAGGGATGTGATAGGACAAAATCTCCTGGCCAGAAGTCTTGGCCATAATCAAAGATTACCCATGGAAGAGCTCAAGCACACAAACTTGGTTTGTACTACAAAGACGGTTTTATCTTATGTGCATATTATCTCCTTAACAATATCTCTATCGGGTCCGTCATGTTCCTGCTGCTGTGTCCACTAACGAAACAAATCGAGCCAGGTAACGCCACATATTGCTGATAGAGGAATAATACATACGTGCAATTGCAAACGGCGTTCTGGTCGGGTCAATTGCCGATAAAGGGAAACTCGCAAGTTACGCAAGATGTGCTCATGGTTTAGCAATTACGATCATGGCACCCTGATATGAAAAAAGAAACAGCAAATGTCTCATGGAAGAACAGGTGGCATAATGGAAGAATTTAAAAAAGATTGAGTTGTTCGTAATGGAGGTAATCTAGAAGCTTGGAAATACAGTTATAATAGAAGGAAGATAAGAGGAATGTTAGAATAGAAGGAAGCGATGGAAACATTGACGATTTCTAGAATATTCGTAAATGTAAGCTTCCATAACACAAACCTTATAATTAAAGTTTATTATAATAGCCAATGGGTTTGTGTTACTTTTGCTGTTAAGGTTTTATTTGTCTTGGCTTTTTTTGCCCCGTTTTGTTCAATCGTACACGACACTAACTATCACTCACCCCCCATCCAACTTTATAACTCTAATTCTTATGTAATTGGAACTCATCGTCTTCTCCCAGAAGTATCACTTCATAAAGCAGGTAGTAAACTTCCCAAAGGCGTGCCTCAATTATTTATGTAGCTCTCCCACCTCAAACAACTGAATGGCACAAAGTTGTATCAATAATCATCTGAGGCTTGTGTGTGTTGTGCCCCACAATTCAGATACACCATTAATCAGTAATATCTACACGGGTTTGTAATAATTTTAGAAGCACCAACACTGCGGCTAAATCAACAAACAACTGGAAGTAATGTAAAAGAAATGAGTTTTGATTTCCTGTAATAGACTTAACCATGACCATACCATACACAGGTTTGTTACTGTTCTTTTTTTAACCAGAGCTACTTCTGCAAATCTTAAATCTCTCCTTTGTTCGTTTCTCCTTCGCAGTTTAACCTCCATTGCATTTACCTGCACCGGTGCAAAACAATGATTAAAAGATAATTCATGCGCAGCAAGCCCCCGTAACTCCACAACCACAACAATACAAACATCCATCTTTGTGTATGTGTGTGTTCATACTGGGGTGGTGTGTTCGTGTGGGTATGTGTATGCTTTTGTGCCCGAATGCCGTCCCTGTTCCCTCTCTTTTACCCATTTACCCTTTTACTTTGTGGTTCTTGTTCCCCCGGCTGTGTCAGATGTTATATTTTTTTTTATCATATTTTTCACAATCTTGTGGTTAGTGGTTGAATGCCCCCTCCTCAGAAGTCTTAAGTCATCCACCTGAAAAACAATACACATTTTGTTGATTATATAAAAAGAGGCTGTTCCCTTTCATCAACTCATTCGTCATCAATTATCAAATTCTATTTTAGTTCATACTGTTTGTTTGTATCTATTTTTGTATCATCCACTACCACTCATATCTGCCACTCATATCAACCTGTCATGACCATAATTATGAGTGATACTATATTACATTCACCACACTCTCAACTTCATCACTCTCACCTGCATCATGAACCTATCGAAGAGTCATTCACCATGCTCAACCTTGAAAAGAAATCATCCACCACAGCCACCACTTCCACTATCAACAACAATGGTGTGTCAGCCGTTCCAGAGATACGCATTGACATTGATATCGACGTTGATATAAATACCCTTGACTGTCGCCATATCACCGAACCACCCGCCTTATCTCCAGCCATGTCTGACACTACAATTATCATGCCACTAGTCGACTCACCGGTTGAAGAAAGCAACTACTCTACCACTAATGACGCCGGTGATAGTTCCTCCTCCTTTGAGTTCATCAACATCTTGCGTGAAGCTAACTTGTCCAACTTCCTGAGCTTCTACTACTTGACGTCCAACGATAGTCTAGCTATTGACATCACAAGCACATCCCCATCCAGCTACTTACCCAACGAGTACGAAACCATTGCTCATTTGAAACTCTTCAAAGCTTTAGCTGTGCTCAAGAAGAAAGTCCTAGCCAACTCCAGGACGGGCATCAACCCAACACTTTTCTGGAAAGGTTTCATAACGAACGCTGTGCGCCGGTTCATTGTATTTGTGTCCGCCTTGAGGAAGTTCATGGAGAGATACAACACCACCAGCAGCGCGAACCCACAGGACAACTTGAAGATAAACAAAGACCCGGCGTTCTTATCTGTGATGTCACAGATCGTGCCTCCGTTGGACGTCCTCTTAGTATGGCACAGCTTCTTAGCTAACCCATCGAGCTTCTACGATGTGTTTGTCCGATGCAACATGTTACAGTTTGCCAACTTCCCGTTCCCGCTCCACAAAGTGTGCCAGTACATCGACAATTATGACTTTGAGTTCCGGGTTCCGTTCGAGTACAAGCACAACTACTTGGAAGTCATCAAGTGCTTTGCCCCACATGACCCCCTGGTGTTACGTTACGAAATCATCGAGTTCTCCCCAAGTGACAACCACGTCACTGTCTGTTGTCCCAACTGCAAAAACACCCTATCTGATCCCATCCCACTATCCAATGGAACCAAGGGGTTTGGCGACCACGGATTACGAAGCAAGAACATCCGTCTCGTGCAGGACTCCTCGTGCTACTGTTCCTGGATCTTCCTCATCACCCACTCCGAGCTCCGCAAGCTCCAGCTCTACTCTGACGTCAAACGTCTCGGGATTCTCCAGGGGACGTTCAAGATCCCACCATCCGAAGTCATCGTCAAGGACCCAATCAAGTCAGCGAAAAAGTTCCGGGCCATGTTTGACAGGATCTGGGATGACAACAGGTTTAAGAGCCTCGAGACGATCATATCGTTGCTTCATCAAGAATGCACCAAGGAGGGACTCCCGCACGGGAAACTCCTCCGAAACTATACCCGGTTCAACCTTATTAGCATGACTGTTCCTGAAGGTGTCGAGATCGGGGATGACTTGGTTGAGTACGTGATGCGTCAGGAACGGTTCAATTCAAAGATGAATAATCTTAACTGGCTCCACTCACCCAACATAAACCATATCCTTGCTGAGTCGTGCTCACGATACGCCAAGTTTTTCACAATGTTGGCTAACCCCAATCTTAACAACAACAACGGGAGTTGTTTGAGACCGACGTTGGATATCGAACTCATGTGGAAGACACACAACTTGAGTGGGTTCGGGTACTTCAAGGACTGCTTGACGTCCGCGGGACACTACATCATCGACAACGATGCATCTACGCAAGGTGTTGGGGTCGGGGTCGGTGCATTATTGAACAATGATATCAACGCCACTGCTGAAGTCTACAAGAGTATCTATAAAGAAGAGTACTTGATCTGTTACTGTCAGATATGCACCATCGAAAGAGCTATCTCTTTAGTGAACCCAGAACATCAACCACAAACACACAACCCACCACTAACCACACCCAACCTCAACCTCAACGTACCCGCACTGCACCAGACCTCCCAAAGCGAATACAACTCGCCGTTCTTGAAACCACCGCATCACGCGCCCCCTCCCCCGCCGCCAATCACACATTCCAATTCGTTTGACGAAAACTTGCTCTTCTCAAGGAACTCAGAGTACTCGTGGAATCTCGACGTCGAGCAGGAAGACGCTGACGACGATCAGTATAGCTCGACGTCGGCGCCAGCGGGCATACTCACGAACAATAGCTTGTTGGATGAACCAGAGCTCGCCGGGTTGGGACTAGCCGGGAGCGTCCCCGAGGAGAACCAATATCTTGATTATTTCAGCTATCCTGGTACTTCTAACGGCGTGAGAGTGACGTCGTCTCCTAGCCCGGGATCCGTCTCTCCTGGACATGACGAGTTCATTGGTATTTTCCAATAGCTGCTTATTATTTAGTTCTTTTTGATTTTCTTTTTTCTTTTAGAATGTTTGTCTGTGTTGATCGTTAGACATTATACTTTATAAATATATTCCCAAAACTGCATACTATATTTCCTACGTAGCGACGGCATGCAACGGAACTTCTTCATCGGGATACTCTCGTAAGTCCAACGTGACAGTCTTGGAGCTGTTCTCACGCTGTTCACGATATATCCCAACCAACGCATCGGACTTCTCAAACAATGAGTTCTTCAACGATATCACAATGAACTGGAAGTTTGGACCCGCGTTTTTCTTGATATAGTTCCCTATTCTTCCCACATTGGCGTTATCCAACGCCGCGTCGATCTCGTCCAACACGAAGAAGGGCGATGGCTGGTATGAGTGAATAGCAAACAAGAGAGCCAACGCCGCCATCGTCTTCTCACCACCTGAGAGCAATTCCATGTCTCGGAATCGTTTCATTGGTGGCATCGCGTGATACTTTATGCCCGCTTCGTATGGCGCGTCTTCGTCTTCTAGCGTCAAGTATGCGGAACCTCCCAAGGGGGACATGTTGGATTTGGTGAGTTCTTTGTAGATGGAGTCGATGCGGCCCGAGATGTGGTTGAAGGCATCCATGAACTTGTTGTACCTGTTTTCTTGCACCTGTTTGAACTTCTCCAGGATTTGTCGTTCTTTCTGACGTGCTGAGTTGTAGTCTTTGTCGTAGCTTCTGAGCTTGCTCTCGACTTCGTGTAACCTTTCAACGGCTTTAGCATTCGGTGTGAGCTTTTCCAATTCTGTAATTGTGTCCTGCAATGCAACTTCCAATTCACCTTCTAGTCTATGATTGAGTGCCTCTTTGTATCTCTCATCAAGCATATCATAATCAAGCTCGATCTTGTACACTTCATCGATGGAACTCTCGGAGTTTTCACCAACCGATATGCTATCCAAATCACCATCGTTCAATGGCAAGTTGATGTTCTGTATCTTGCAGTTTCTCAACACATTGGCTCTTTCGGAATCAATCTTTAACAAGCTTTCGTCCATTTGCGTGATCTCTTTAGCAAATGAAGAAACTTCCAGCTTGGTCTCGTTGACATCAGCTTCGATAGACTTGGACGTCTTCAACTTCGACTGCATCTGGCTTTCAAACTGCGAGATCTCACTCTTCAACACTTCAAATTCAGCTTCGGCAGTATCCAACTTCTTTTCCAATTCCTTCTTCTGTCTCGACAATTCAGACTCTTCTTCTTCCAAATCATTGATCAAATCGTTGATAGTTCTCTGCCTCTCTTCGGTCTCCGTACACCTTGCTCTTTCAAATTCCAACTTGTTCTCCAACACCGATATAGCTTTTGAATACTGTGCTCTTTCCTTAGCTCTGATTCTCAACGTACTACCATGCAAGTTCTCGTAGTCTTCGATACCGTTGACAAAACCGTACTTCTCACAGAACTCACCAAAAATGCCGTCCTTCAACGATTTGATTTCCTCGTTGACTTTACGAATCTTGCCATCCAACTTCTTCATCTCTTGCACCTTGTCTTCGATGGATTTCTCAAACCCTTTAAACAACCCGGTCTGGAACTCGATCTCAGCTCTTCTATCCTTGATGGCTCTCTCAATGTTGCTCTGTTGATTTCTCAAAACAGGCAATCTATCATCCAAGGCATTGATTTCTTCAGCAATCAAGTTGATCTCCAAGTCCTTGGGTTTCTTCTCTTGCAATTTGAACACTTGTTCGCTCAATTCATCCTTGACTTCATTCAAGCGAGCAAACTCTTGCTTGTCCCAACTCAAACTAGCACTTGATTTGGCTTGCTGTTGACCACCAGTCATGAGACCAGATTTATGAATCACTGATCCTTGTAATGTCACAATCTTGTTGTCGAATCTCACATTCGATTGCCATCTCAATCTTCTAGCGGTGTCAATGTTGTCAACCACCAAAGTGTTGCCGATAATGTAGTTTACTGCTGGCTCCAATGATTTGTCTTGATAGTCAACAATATCAACCCCTGGCAATGCCAGGCTGTGAATAGATCTCAAATAGTTCAAGTTTATTGGGTCTGCCTCGATGGAATCCAACGGGATAAACGTCGCCGTACCAGCTCTTCTCTCTTTCAAAACTTCAATGCACCTGTAGGCAATAGCTGACGTTTCAACGATGATACTATCAAAGTTACCACCCAACAATGTTGCCAATGCCGGTTCGTATTTCTGCTGGGTTGGTCTCACTAATTCGTACACCAAACCTTTGATTGCACCCTGTGGGAACATTCTCTTCAACGTTGACACATTCTCTCTCAACTTCTTTTGCTTGTTAGATTCTCTTTGTTGGGAAGACAATTCATCTAACTTAACCAAGACGTCTCTCAACCTGGTGTTCAATTGCAACTCTTCCTGGTTGACCTTGTCTTTCTGCTTGATGAGATCGTTTCTTGCATCAACTTTCTGACTCTTCTTATCAAGGACATCGGTGATCTCACTGGCAACGTCGTGGAGATTTGGTTTCAAGTCTGTGGAAATAATGGATTCCAATTCAGCAATTCTACTCTCTGCATTAGCTCTCTGATTCTCAAGGTTAGTCTTGGTCGCTTTCAAACTATCCTTATCATTGAGCAACAATGAAACCTGCTCTTCCAATTCAGATCCAGATCCAGCTAAGAACTTTGATCTCAAGTCTTCATATTCTTTTTGTCCCTCAGGAGTAATACTAGTGGTGGACGCAACAGAAGCACTGATTTTGTTCTGGAAATCAGTAAACATTCTCTGGGCATCTCTCAATTGCCTTTCTACAGAAGCAACTTGATTTCTTTGTCTGATTATATCCTTGCCCAAATCGGCAACTTTCTCTTTGTGAGTCCTTATCTTCTTTGAAACAGATCTCTTATTAGCTTCCACGGGAATCAAATCTCTTTTTGTGGAGTCGATTTTGTTTTGCGCAGATTCAAGTTCTTGTTGGTTCTCTTTCAAACTTAAAACACTGGAGGAGTACTCTGCCATGATCGATTTGTAGGTCTTTTCCTTGTTTGATAAAGTTTTGTTCAAGGTTTTCAATTCTTCTTCCTTTGCTTTGATGTCTTTGACTAGTTGGTTGTGTTTCTTTTCGTTGTGGAATAACTTGTAAAGGTTGATCTTCTTGACAATATCATTCTTCAAAATGATCTTTTCTTCAAACTGCTGTTGCTCCGCCATTTGTTCTTTGTATTGCTTTGATTCAGAATTGAGGGTTCTCTTCCTTGAAAACACAGAAATAGTCACTTCATGGGCCTTCTCCTTTTCCTCTTTCAACTTCTCATACTCTGAGATAAACTCTGTGGACCCACTGATATTCTCAATCAATTTCGTCAATGCTTTGGGGTTCTGCGACGCAATAGCTTCAACGTCACCTTGGAAAACCAAGAAATTCCTAGCTTTAATCAATATATTCTCCTGCTTCAAAACCATACTATAGTTCAACTGTGTCACTGTTCTGTCATTGATCTGGTAATCGCTGTTGCCAGCAGTGGTGATTGTTCTCTTCAACTTTAAAATCTCTCCATCATCCTTCTCATAAGTAGCCAAAACATAAGCACTAGTGGGGTCTTGATCGACGGAATCGATTGTCGTATTCTCTTCAAGATCATCTGGTGTGACTGCCGCTGTTCTTCTTCCTCTATAGATCAAATCCCTCAAGTTGTGTGATCTCAAATGGTAGGAATTCACACCTAGCACGAACGAAATGGCATCCATCATGTTTGATTTGCCGGCACCATTGGGACCAATGATGGATGTGAAGTACGAGGATCCAAACCCAATGACAGATTTGCCCTTGTATGACTTGAAATTATATAGCTCTAACCCAATTAATCTACCCATGGTTGGTTGTGTATTGCCAAAGATAAAGAGTTCAAGGGTGTTGTTGTTGTTAGTTTTTTTTGAGAGACGCGTCTTTTTGTTTTTGGCAAACCACGAGTCGTGCACCAGAGGCAAGAGTGTATTTTTTTTTGTATGGGGGAACGTGTACCTGCTCATAGTTGCATTGGCCCAATATTTACGCTTAACCAATCCAGCAGCTATCTGGAGTGGAGCCCTTGGAAAAAGAAAAGAGAGGACGAGGGGGTGCGGAGGGGGTGTGTGTTGATCTGACTTGTCTTCATAAGCTTTTTAGTTTAGATTTGGAGATCTTGGGTGCTTTCTGGGTTCAAGTGCAAGAACAAGCATTAGAGAGTGGGGGTGGGTGGGTGGTGGGTGGTGGCGATGTGTCACAGTGGGGTGTGGGTGTGTGAGGTTTATTGTCTAGCCACCCGCTAAGCTAGTTCAGTTCTGGCAGGTGATGCCGTTTGGTTGGTTGGGTGTCTTGTTTGTGTGAGTCCCCATTTGCTGGAATTGTAACTCCGAGTTTCGTCTGTTGTATTTTTCCGCATGCTTTTCTCTTATCTGTGGGCTACACAGTCAACCACCACCACAAAATCGGAGGTCGTGTGGTGGTGGTGTGTGGCTCAAAAAGCGAGGCACCCATTTATTCTCTATCATCCCCCTCTTCCTCATAACAGCATATATACAATCACCCACACCATCAACCACATTTTTTAACACTTTCAACACTTGCTTTCCTTTTCAAACCAATAGCAACCACTCTAAATGACATACACAGAGAAACAACCACTATTGGAGAAAACAAAGCGTATCTCGGACGACCACGAAGTCTCCATCCGCTCATACCCGTTCTTCCAAAGCACATTGGGCTTCATCAACAATTTAAACCCTTTCCAAAACTGCTTGTCACCGTTAACTAAACAGTTGTCAAACTCCCTGTTGGAAGACAACACTTCATACTACTCCGACGATGACTCCGAGTTGCCAGACTTGCCGTATGTTACCGATGAATGCCCCATCTACGTATCTCTGTCCAAATACTCCCAGAAGCAAAAGCTTGATGAGATCCGTAAATTAATGAGGCAATACAAGATCGGGACATACATCATCCCTAGTGAGGACGCCCATCAGTCCGAGTACACCGCTTTGGCTGATAAGAGAAGAGAATATATTTCTGGGTTTACTGGTAGTGCCGGAGTTGTTGTGATTACCTTGACCAACGAGTTCAATTTGACAGGTGACGCCATACTATCCACTGATGGGAGATACTTCTTGCAAGCTGAAAAGCAGTTGGATGACAAATACTGGAAGTTGTTCAAACAAGGCTCTGCTGGGTTCAAGCCTTGGAATGAGTGGGCTATTGAAAGTGCCTCCAAGAACGCTTTCAGTAAAGTTATTTCCACCGATCCAAGACTCATTAGCGTGTCAGTAGGTGAGTACTTCCAGAATCATGCTAGAGTCACGAGGAACTTTGAGTTCAAGCCGTTGTTGCAAGTCAACTTGGTTGATCAAGTTTGGGGTGAAGAACAACCACCAAGATCATTTGACCCGGTTTATTATTGGGACTTGAAGTACAGCGGAGAGCATACAAACGACAAGTTGGCTAGAGTTAGACAAGTCATGAAGGAAAATGGAAGCATCTACTACTTGGTCTCCGAGTTGGATAGCATCGCCTGGTTGTTCAATTTGAGATCGGACACGGATATCCCATTCACGCCTGTTTTCTTTTCCTACGCATTGGTTGGGCTAGAAGGCGTCATATTATACGTCAACAAGAGGAAGATTGAAGAAGGAGATGTCAAGCTCACCCAGTACTTGTCCACCATTGACAACTTGACAATCAAAGAATACGACGAGTTCTTCAATGACGTGTCCCAGTTAGAACCACAATCCTGGAAGAAAATCACCTTACCCACCAGATCATCCACCACATTTGCATTGTATGACATCATCATCAAATCCTTCCCCAAAGAACTCATCGTCCACGACTCCATCATCGCCAACCTCAAGATCTTCAAAAACAAAACCGAGCTTTTCAACGCCAAGATCGCCCAATACAAAGACTCCCTCGCCTTCATCCTTTTCTCATCCTGGTTAGAAGACCAACTCGTCAACAAACAAGCCCGCATCTCCGAATACGACGCCGCATGCAAGATCTACTCCATCCGCAAAAAGCTCCCCCACTTCAAAGGTCTCTCATACGAGACCATCTCCTCCACGGGCGCCAACGCCGCCATCATCCACTACGCGCCCACCAAGACCGAGAACCTGATCATCGACCCCACCAAGATCTACCTCATCGACTCCGGCGCACACTACCTCGAAGGCACCACGGACATCACCCGGACGTACAAGTTTGGCCCCCACGGGCTCCGCGACATCGACAAGCTCTACTACACGCTTGTGCTCAAGGGCAATCTCGCCGTCGGCATGGCCAAGTTCCCACCCAACAGTCGCACCACGGGCACAATTCTTGACGCGTTCGCGAGACAGCCGCTCTGGAACAAAGGACTCGACTATAACCACGGCACGGGCCACGGCGTCGCTAGCTTTGGTCCCGTCCATGAGGCCCCGTTGTACATCCTGACAACCTCGGGCGGGCCCTCGGGTGGGGTGTTCCAGCCGGGCGCGATCCTCACTGACGAGCCAGGGTTCTATATTGACAACGAGGTGGGGTTCCGCGTCGAGAGCGAGTTGGAGATCGTGGAGTGCCATGACTCCGTGGGGAAGACCCGCGGTGGGGAGAACTTCTTGGGGTTTGAGTACTTGACCAAAGTCCCGTTCTGCCGCAAGTTGATCGACGTCAAGGAGTTGCTGGGTGTCGAAATCCAGTGGATTAACGAGTATCATGCGAGTATTAGACGGGATTTCGGGGACAAGTTGTTGGAGTTGAATGAGAAGAAGGCGTATGAGTGGTTGATTAATGAAACCGAGCCATTATAACCGTTTATATGCGTATGTATGTATCTATCTAGAATATTTAGTTGTATTTAAGTGACGTAGAATAGAGTTTCGGAAATCCTAGACTCGTAGTCTTGGCTTTGGAATTAGCTGGCCGTTGGAAACTTCCTGGTCTCTTTAACCTATTAGCGACACCGCCTCCACCACCTCCTCCACCATTACTATTCGAGACTTGTAGCGGTTGTTGCTGTTGATGTTGTTGGGTATTCGAGGCAAACTTGTTGGATATGAACGGGGAGTGCTTAGGTAGTGTCAACGCAGGTCTATGCGGGATGTGGTTCTTATCAATGGCACTTGGTCGTCTATACTGCGGCATCCGAATCGATGACGACGTGCTGACCGCTTGTCCATTCCAGGAATCGTTAGCTTGCGTATCCCTTGCGTGTCCATCAACGGCAATCTTGATCTGCTCCGCGTCGATCTTGGTGCGTCGTAGGTCGCCAGCGAGAATCAAGTCGGATATCCGCTTGCTGGTGCTTGATGAAGTGGCTGGCGTGCCGTCCTTGAGCGTCATTCCGGGAGTGTTTGCCAATATGTCATTGACAATCTTGCACACGGCGTTGATGACGGTGTCGGTGTCTGACTTGGTGGAATCGCGGTAGACGAACCCAGTCACACTCAATGCTACTGCTGTTGCAACTAGCATAGCTTGTGAGTTGTCCAATAACGACGAACCGGCAAGTAGGTTAAACAAATCATTTAATGGCTTGGTTAGTTTTTCGTCTTTCGATATCTTCTCCACTTCTGGTTGGTCTCTGGCTATATCTTTCTTAGGAATCTTCTCCTGTATAGCCTTGATGTTCTTCACGGTGGTGGGACTGAACCTCGACGTCGGGCACTTGTCTAGAAACACCTTCACCACCTCATTGAAAAACACAAAAATAGCACTATACTCGTCGTCTTTGATCTCGCTCACCACGGACTTGGCAAATCCCACAGGATCAAACGCATTGATTATCGTAGTCACCAACTCCACTGACTTCTTATTCTCGTCTTTATCACTTTCAACTAGTTTCTTCTCAAGGAATATTTTAGATATCTGTAACGTCTTCAACATCTGCTGTCTCGCCTCATCTCTATAAGAAGCAACCACATCTTCTATCGCTGTTGATTTCTTCAAGAATGGTGTTAACGACCCACCGGAAGCTAACTCCTCTGTCATTTGTCTGATCACTTGTAAGATATTGGCATCTGATAATTCACCACTGTTGATTCTTGACGTCAATGTGCTGATAACAGTTGTCAATTGAGACGTAACTGCTGGGTTTGACAACAATGATGGTTTTCTTTGGGCTTCTGTTGTTGTTGGGACAGTGGCTGTCGGCTTCGTCACAGGTCTCTTTGGAATAGTTGGTGTGGTCTTCGGAGGTTGAGGACGCGGTGGTGCGACGACCGGAGTTGATCTAGGGTAGCTCTTAAACGATGGACCTGCCGAGGGTTTTGGCGGTGCAAATTTAGGTCTTCTAGGAGGTATTGGCGCAGATATTGGTGGTGGCTGGATAGCCTGATCAAGTTCCAAATTAGAAAGCAACTCCTGGGGTTGTTCCAACGCCATCTTGAAAGCGTTTTGCAAGATATCGTTCATCTCCAACTGTTCTAAATCAGCAATGCCGCCTGCTTGACTATCCGCTGTCTTCATTGCATTCGTAATCGCTGATTGCAAATTCTCATGCTTATTGGCTTCCTTGATGTCCTCCGTGTATGCTTCTTTTTCAAAATGGGCCAAAACACCAGCATCCAATTGTGGCAACCCAGGGATGAATGGTAGTGGCGGGTTGAATTTATCATCTTTCAAATGATCCTGCACTTGATGCGATATTTCAACCGCCAAATTACGGATAGCAATTTCCCTGCTTGTTAACTGTGGAGTGCTCTTGTCAGTCATGGCAGACTTGAACGCCTGAGTGATGGCATTTTCCATATCAGCGTCCTTGGCTTGCTGACCTTTGCGTTTAGGAGCTTGCAAGGCTTGCTGGAAAGACTGGGCAATCATAGCATTAAGATCGTCATCATTTAGTTCATCGTCCTTCTTTGCCGAGCCAGCCAACGATTTGAACGCTTCTCCAATGGCATCTTCCAATGCGTTATCATTCTCATCTGGAGGTAAAGGTAATGATTTGTCTTTGGATTGCTGTGGTAGAACATGTTTGAAAGCATCGCCTATAGCAGCATCCAAGTCTATCTCCTCGTCAAGAGCATCTTTCTCAGGCAGTTGCTGTTGTTGCTCTGGTGTTGACTGTGAATCCTTGTCTATGAGATTCTCAAAAGCTGCTCCAATAGCTTGGTCCAAGTCCATGGTATCCACATCAGCTGGCGGTTCTGCTGTCTTAGACGTAGGCTTAGATTTTTCAACTTCGCTTTCTTTCTTGCCGCTTCCTAGGATATCGCTGAAAGCATCACCAATGGCAGCATCTAGGTCAATTGCTTCATCTTCATCTGGTTTTTCTGGAAGTGGAGCTTCCTTGGCAGTGTCTGTTTCAGATTCCTTTGGTTTGTCGTTCTCTTCGCCACCTAAAATGTTACTAAATGCATCACCGATTGCTTCATCAAGATCCACTTCTGTAGCTTCAGCTGTTACCTCTGTTTGACGAGTACTGTCTTTCTCAACTTCTGGTTTCTCCGTTTCCGTGGGCTGGTTTTTCAGTGCCTCGTCTCGTTTCTCCTTGTCCATTAGATCTTTAAACGCATCCCCGATAGCTTCATCCAAATCCATTGGGTCATCTTGCGTTTCTTTGATTCCTGTGGCTTCAGCCTCTGTTGGTTTTTCCTGTTGTTCTTCTGTTTTATCAGGTTCTTGTCCAGCGGAAATTGCACTCTGAAATGCTTGTCCAATAGCATCATTAAGATCTTCTAGATCGTCACCTGTCTTCTCGGGTTCTTCCTTATCATTGGACGCTGGATCGGCTGGTTTTGGCTCGGTAATAGACTCATAGGGTTTCTCTCCTAGTAGTGTGCCTTCTGGTTCCGGTTCTTTTGAGTCTGTTGTGTCGTCTTCCTTTGGCTCCTTCGTCGGTAGTTCTTTCTGCTCCTCTGTGACCATATCTGGCGGTAGTTGACTCACCTCATTCTTTTCTTTCTCTGCTCCTTTTTGATTCTCCTTCGGATCGCCGGCTATATTATCAAACGCTTGTCCTATTAGATCGTCCAAATCTTCATCATCCTGCTCCTTGTTGTCGTTGTGATCGGGTGCTTCCGCCACCGCCGCGTCTTCTTTATCTTTCTCTTGATAACCTTGCCGGCTCTCTACTTGAGAAGTATCATCCTTCGGTATCTCCCCCTCTTCCTTCCCTGTCTCTTTCTCTTCTTTCGCTTCTCCAAAGACGCCGCTGAACGCTTCGCCGATTGCATCCTCTAGATGGTCTTCCTTGGCCGGTTCTTCCTCTTTTTCTTCTTCTGCTGGCTTGACAGTCTCTCCTCCAAACACATCATTAAACACATCCCCTATCGCATCATCTAAATCTAGTTCTTGTTCTTCTTCTTGTGGTTGTTGTTGTTGTTCCGTCGGTAGTCTCTCTGTCTCTTTATCGTGATCCTTGGCATTATCGGCCGGGTTGAAATCAAACAGATCGAAAACGTCACCAATGGCGTCCTCCAAATCGATATCTTCTCCGTTGTTTGCGTCAGGCAGTTTCTGTTGACTCATGTTAGCCACTGCTTGTCTGTCTTCTTGTGGGTTGTGGTGTATGTTAGGGCAATATCCCTTAAAAGTGTGACTTGTGTTGCTTTTTTCTCTGTGTGTGTCTCTCTGTCTGTCTTGTGGGTTTGTTATGGTTTCAGCTGTTTAGTTTTTCTCCCAGGCAGAAGAGAAAGAGAATAATAACGCTGCGTCGTGCGATGACCATGATGGGGAAGGTTACGTTCCTCCAAAATAAATAATTAATCTATCAGATCTATGAAACAAATCTACCTAATCTTCTACTTGTCCTCTGAATCCTCCAGCAAAACAGCAAAGTTAACAACCAATCCCAAATTGCCCTTCCCCACAGCATCGTACCCGCCTTCTTTAATGACGAAATTCACGTTATTCAACACATCATTAGCATAGCTATTCACGTTGAAATCAAACCCTGTGAACGACACCGAGTACTTGGAGTCGGCTAGCTTGAGATAATCCGTGTCGAACTGCAAGATATACGTGGTGTCCTTCTGGAAAGTGAACGCGTCACACTTGGTGAAGTTCTTAAAGTACTTCTTTCTGGAGTTGGGGTCCTTGGGCGCGCCCTTTAATTGGTCTCCCAAGTTCTCCACGGGCTTCTTTGCATGTGGATCAACCACCGTATTGCCGTTCTTAATCGCCATGTACGTGAAACTGTTCAACCCGGGACCATACAAATACGGCTTGTCGGTGTACGCGTCACCTTTAATGGAGTCGTTGATGAACCAGTTGAACATTTTCAATCCCGTGTTCATTAAAGTAGCCGGCACGTATTCCTTAATGGAGTAGGTGAAATCATTGCCAAACACCAACTGTGAGCCCTTGATGTCCTTATATGGGGTAAACTCGACGTACATTCGCAAGTTGTTCTCCACTTTTTCCTTCTCTGGGACATTGAAGTCGATCTTTTCGCCATTCAAGAAGACGTCATCGCCCAAGTTGTACAAACTGTTGGACAAGTGTGGCTTGGACCCGTCGAATTTCTTGATGTTTATGTATAGTTTGAACAAGCCGATGTCTGAGTCGATCTCCAACGGCTGTTGGGTGTTGATGGGCACGATCTGGAAGTCTGAGTCGTAGCTGTTGCTGGCTTTAATGAAGAGACGTTTGGTGATGGGCATTGCTGTTCTGTAGAAGAAGTGTAGGAACATATAAAAAAAGGGGAAAGAAGAAAAACAAGATGGAGAAGAAGGAAAAAAAGAAGGTTTTTAAACGGTTGCTGTGGGTGTCAATCTGCCTGCCAGGGTGTGATTGTGATTTGGGGAGATATGGACTGAGTAGTTTTTTTCAGCTGACAGCGCAAGGTTCCATCGGCTATTGGGTTGATAGGAATCATCACTTTTTTTTTACACCCGTAGTTTCATCATCACTTGTTGTTCCTAGTTGGGCAATACTGCGGTGTTTTTTTTTCCTATCTTTGCTTTTTGGTCACAAGACACGTCCTACCAGGGGTGGAGGGGGGGACAACCATTCCAGAAGACCAGTTGGATGGAGCACTGGCAAACACCGAAAACAAGAAAAAAAGAACCCGTGATGATGATGATGTAGTCCCTGGATGTGACATATCCGGGTGTGCAACAAGGAAGATTATATAAAATCGAAATCCGACGTGTCGAAGAAAAACTAGAACCGCATTAAAACAAATTAAAGATGTTTCTTGTTAGTGCAAGTCATTTCCGGTTACGCGATGTGATTACGTAATGGGAGTGCCACCGGAAATAACACAGTGAGCGTTCTCCGGAAGTCAGCAGAACAGCAACTCGGAATTCGGATTTCCCTACTGGAAACGTTTTCTCTTTGAACAAAAGTGTGTCATGGAAATGCACCTTGACCTAAAAAAAAAATGAAAAGAAACCACCCAACAGCAGTAGCAACAGCAACAGCAACAGCAACTGTCCCAAGGGAGTCCCACCACCAGCGACAGGGCAGGTGCGTGGGCACTGGCTGTTCTTTTTTTTTTCTTTGGCGAGGCGTGCACCGTTGTCCAAGATTTTGTTAGTGGTTTTAGTAATTCATTATGTAAATTGCTTTACAAGGTTATTTGTAATACCACTTCTAGAGCAACGAAACCTAAACCATGCAACTCCTTTTTTTTGCCTCAATTAAGGAGGCAATATCAACAGATGTCGTCTCGTGTCTCATTTAGATCCTGGCGAATCTCCGGAAATAATACAACAAGCTTACAGGAGGGAGGAGTAGGAGGATAAAGCTTATGAATAATTTTTCACTGCTTGTGTCAGGGTAGCCTTAGGGGGAGTCCAATTGAATTGGTGGAGGTGTAGAGTCACAGCAGTAGTCAGTGATATAAATATGTAGGTTGTTGGTAAACCCAAGAGAATATTCGCTTGGAGCTGTCTTTGTCTTTGTCTTTGCCCTTTGTTCTTGTTTGTCTGATCCTTGTGGTCCGAAAGTGAAAATCAACCACAGGGCGAAAAAAAACAAATCCCCCACTTAACAAAACTTGGGTTTGGGTTCACATTTATTTTCTACCACACACATTTAGTAAACCGGAATAAAAGAAACGACCCAGCAGAAGAAAAAAAAAATTAATACCAACCACACTAACAAGCACACCCACAGGGAAAAACTATAAATTCATCAACATTTTCCAACCTTTCTTCAATTCTACTTTTTTTTCTACTTTCTCCTTCTTTCTTTTCTCCTTCCTTCTTTCTATCTTTTCTTTATCCATCTCATAATCATCAATTGATTAACCACACTCACACACACAATGTCTTCCAACTCATTAGAACAATTAAAAGCCACCGGTACCACCATCGTCACCGACACTGGTGAATTCGAACAAATCGCCAAGTACAAGCCACAAGACGCCACCA
Organism: Candida sp. AC06; assembly: GCA_026724345.1. Taxonomy (NCBI): domain Eukaryota; kingdom Fungi; phylum Ascomycota; class Pichiomycetes; order Serinales; family Debaryomycetaceae; genus Candida; species Candida sp. AC06. The sequence goes on from JAJSEA010000023.1 coordinate 24,649, forward strand.
CCAACCCTTCCTTGATCTTGGCCGCCGCTAAGAACCCAGAATACGCCAGCGTCATCGATGTCGCCATTGAATACGCCAAGGAGAAGGGCTCCACCCCAAGAGAAAAGGCCGAAATCGCCCTCGACAGATTGTTGATTGAGTTTGGTAAGCGTATCTTGGACATTGTCCCAGGTAGAGTCTCCACCGAAGTCGACGCCAGATTGTCCTTTGACAAAGAAGCCACCATCAAGAAGGCCTTGCAATTGATTGACTTGTACAAATCTCAAGGCATCGCCAAGGAAAGAATCTTGATCAAGATTGCCTCCACTTGGGAAGGTATCCAAGCCGCCAGAGAATTGGAAGCCAAGCACGGTATCCACTGTAACTTGACCTTGTTGTTCAGTTTCGCCCAAGCCGTTGCCTGTGCTGAAGCCGGCGTCACCTTGATCTCCCCATTCGTTGGTAGAATCTTGGACTGGTACAAGGCCTCCACCGGTGAAACCTACACTGCTGAAACCGACCCAGGTGTCAAGTCCGTCAAGGAAATCTACACTTACTACAAGAAGTACGGTTACAACACCATTGTCATGGGTGCTTCTTTCAGAAACACTGGTGAAATCAAGGCTTTGGCTGGTGTCGATTTCTTGACCATTTCTCCAAAGTTGTTGGAAGAATTGTACAACTCCACCGACGCTGTCCCAACCGTCTTGGACGTTGCCACCGCCAAGGCTTCTGACATTGAAAAGGTTTCCTTCGTTGACGACGAACCAGCTTTCAGATTTGCATTGAACGAAGACGCCATGGCCACCGAAAAGTTGTCCCAAGGTATCAGACAATTCGGTAAGGATGCTGTCACCTTGTTGACTGAATTGGAAAAGAGATTTTAATGAAATATAATGTGTAATTTTTTTGTTGTGATTGAATTGCTGGCTTTCGCTTCTTCTTCAAGTATCTGTTTAATATAGTTCTTTATATAGCTGATAAATAAAGGCCATTCTTTTATTGTCGTTTTAGAAACCTTCACTTTGCACTTCCGACTATCGATTTCGGAGAACGTGCGTGGCGATGTAATTGATTAGTAAGTGGCCGGAATTAGCACAAAAGGCACGAGACTTCTGCCCCCCGGAAGTAGCCCATACTCTAAAAAAACCTTCACCACCACACTAACTACACCAGAAAAAAAAAAAGAAAGCCTCAGAGATTTTCAACTTCCGATTTCTCTTCTTACACTGTTTTTACTTTCTCTTCATACCAAATGGACAAAAGTTTTAGGCGCGCTAAAGTGAGGAGCCCCTAACAATGTGACCGGACAATTGTGTCGCACTAGTATGTAACAAATGTAAAAATAGTGTATCTTCATCACCACCAACAAAAATCATCATGACAGTGCAGCCCGAAAACGAAGCCATGACGTTTCCAATCAAGCAAGACTCGTCGATAATAGCCGGGTTCGGCCGCGGGTCCTCGGAGCTCGGGATCCCCACCGCCAACGTCCCGATCAACGAGTCGCTCAACAAGCTCTCGACCGGGATCTACTACGGGTGGTGCCGTTTGATCCCCGTGACGACGCAGTGCGACGAGATCCGGAAGCGAGTGGATGGCAAAGAAGTGTTGTTCAACCACGGGAACAACCTCACGACGGACGAGGTGCGGGTGCTCCCCATGGTGATGTCGATTGGGTGGAACCCGTACTACCATAACAAGGACAAGACGGCCGAGGTGCACATCATCCACAAGTTCAATAAGAACTTCTACGGCTCGAAGATCGAGTATGTGGTGTTGGGGTACATTCGACCAGAGTTGAACTTTAACTCGGTGGACGAGTTGATTGAGACGATTAATGGCGATATCAAGTATGCGAAGGAGAAGTTGGAGAGTGATGAGAAGCAGGGAACTGAGTACTTCTAGGAAAAGTGAGGATAATGATAGATTTTATGGTGATTTATACGTTGAAATAGTTACGATAATTAGATTATTAATGTGTCATATATTGAGAGGAGTCTATGTAAGGTGTCATGTCATTCTGGAGATGGTGTCTCTTCTGGAGAGGTACTCTTTCCAGGAGCTATCATAGCGTTGTTGTTCGCTGGTCGGTCTTCGGATATTACCAGGGAAGGCACAGATCGGTTCTGGTTCGAAATCCCAACAGTGTCTATAGGGATCAATACTATGACCCAACGGAAGCTTCTCTTCCTGTTCTTCTTTTTCTTCTTCTTCGTTATCCGGCGTTATATCGTCACTGTCAATACCGGGTTTGTCGGTGGTGGCGGGAGTGTTCTTACTCGAGTGGTATTTTGTTATTCTTAAATTAGAAGCGTTTGCGAGATCCAACCGTGCCAATCTCTGATTGATCTCATCCACTGATCGAGTATTATTCAGCAATCTGACCCTTCTGATCTTATTTGGCGTAGTGGTGTGGCTGCCCAACATGGTGTTTGCCGTAACTAGTGAATTCAGGATCATTGAGGGGGTCCCCGGTAAAGAAGTGTGGCGAAAGAACTTGAGAGATTGAGAAAGAAATGGCTTAACTCCTGAGGTTGTCATATTCCGTTCTCCTATCTCCTGTGTATACCAGATGGTCACGCATCACGTGCTTCGCCTGCTCCCCACCAAAAAAAGAAAACCTAGAAAGTTTATATGGGGACCTGATGGTTGTTCAAGAAAAAGAACCGGACGTGGAAGTACGAGAGAGTCAGTCGGGTGTGTGTGTGTGACAGGAGCCGTGCCCACTCTGTATACGGTAGTCATTTCGTTTTGGCTCCGCCTTGTGCATCTGCTTGCTTGCTTTGTGGGTGTTGAATCAATGTGTGATCCCTGGCGGTAGCTCTGGTAGTTAAGTTTGCCGCAAGAGGAACCCACTGCACACAAAACTTTTTTATGGAATTTTCAGGACAATAGCAATCTTATCAACCGCCACTAACTAATCTACATATATCATAAACCACCACTCTTTTTGTTGTACCCCTTCCCATCCATAACCTAATTCTATATCCTACTACAATGCTACTAAACATCCTAGACATCCTAGACGACGACTCCGCACAGTGCTCCATACCTCCCGCCACCAAGCACATCTGTTCCTACATACGACATAACTGCGATTACGACTACTTCAAAATCTCCACCCTCTACTACTGCAAATACCACACAACCACCAGTCTCGTGCTCATATCATGCTGCATCCTACTATCCCTCATGCTCATCCTTGTGTCCCTCAGCATCCTCGTCTCAAACTACCTCTTCAAGAACCTCAACACCCTCACCACACAGCTCAACCTCAACACCCAGATCCTCTCCTTCATCCTCATCCCGCTCACAAACTCCCTCCCGGACTTGCTCAACTACTACATCGCGCTCAATTCCGGCTCTGTTGATCTCGTCATTGGGCAGCTCATGGGGTCCTTGCTCATCATGTTCACCGTCATCATTGGCCTCATATGCATCCTCACCCTGGGGTACGTCGTCGACCACCCCAAGGTGCTCATGCTCGATCTATCCATCTTGCTCATCGTCATGGTGCTCTTCCTGGAGATTCTCTCCGATGGGAAAATCACCCAGGCCGAGTGCTGGGTCATGATCGGCAGCTATTTGGCGTACATCTTGTTCTTGATGTTTTTCGACAAGGACAAACTCAAGGAGTTTGACGAGGAGGTGTTGCTTGAGTACCATGACCACTCGCACTTGTATGAACACCCGTATAATATCGAGGACGCAGTCAGCATCTTGTCCCATGAGGACGTCACTAGTTATGGATCTATCAGGAGTGTCTCGAGGGTGAATTCACCAACCGTCGAGGAAGAGTATGGGAATTCGTTGCAGGTTCCTGGAAGGATAACGTCGCATGGAATGCACGAGTCTGGTGTTCCGGAGTACCAGACCTTGTCGATACCCTCCAGCAAGTCCTCCCCCTCACCTGAATGCGAAAGCGACCTAGATGATAGTGAAGTCGAACAGGAAGTAGATGCTAACCCTGGTTATGACGAAGAAATAATCATGGTTCCACAACCTGAAGAATCCCTAGTTCAACACTTTCTAAGCTTTGTCGACTTCCTATTCTTCACATTTGTCCCATACCACCGCCACGTTGAGTCCAAGCACCGCGAGTTGATCATCTTCTGGTATGTTTTTGAAACCACCATCTTGTACAACTTTCAGTTCTTCGAGATCCCGTATGCGTACGTGCTCCCCGTCTCCCTCTTGGTCTACCTGTGCAGTCAAATAACGGAGCTCCCGCACGCCGTGAAGCTCATCGTGGTGTCATTCGTAGGGTTGACCTCGAGTCTCGTCATCATCTCCAACTTTGCCGTCTTGACGCTCTACTTGTTGAAGAACCTAGGCTTGGTGATGCGCATCCTGGACTACTTGTTGGGGTTGTTGGTGTTTTCATTGAGCAATTCGTTGAATGATACAATCACGAACTTGACCATCTCCACGAAAATCAACCCCCTTTTGGGCATAAACAGCTGCATTGGCACCCCGTTGTTGATTGTGTTGTTGGGGATAGGCGTGAATGGACTCGCCATGACGTTGAAGACTGGCAAAAGCATAAAGTTCCATCTCACTGATGGCGTGATTATCAGTACGGCGGGGTTGCTTTTCAGCACCGTGTGCTTGCTTGTGTACTTGCCTTTGAACAAGTATACTATAGACAGGAAGATTGGGGCGTTTTTGGTGATGCTTTATTTTGTGATCACCATTGTCGAAGTCTACTTGGAATAACAAAAGAAATATACACATGTACTATTATTATTCTATAAGTTTCTTAACCTGCATAACTTTTTCCTGGATGGGTAACGGAGCATTAGCGTTGAATTGCAAGTATCCAACCAACAAGTTCACACCACGCTGGTAGTTCTTCAAGTATATCTCCAAGTCAACCAACTTTATCAAGACTTTGTAATCGTTATTCACGAACTTCAACGCATCGCTCAACGCCTTCCGAGCCTGGTTGAACAAGTCATGGAAGATATAGAAATCCGCTAGTTTCATCCATATCTCCTCGTTGCTCGGCTCCTTGTACATCCAACGATAGTACACCAACTCGATGAACTTCCTCGGGTACTGCTTCACTTCAAGGTACTCGATGTACGACATCCACGCCAGCATGTCCTGCGCCGACATGGCTTGGTTCTTCGTAACTAGTCTCTTTTCGAAATTGTACAATTCGTAAGTGTGGAACTGCGTCGATATATAAGCGTCCGTGAACCGTTTCTTCAACTCCGCAAACACCTTCTTCTCGATCCGCCCCTCCGTACCCTTCCACTCCGGAATCACGTACCCCAACTTCTTCCTCGCTAGTTCCTCGTCACCTGCTAGTTTCTCAATCAAGTCAAACCACTTCTTGTAAAACACACCGTAGTCAAACAAAGGCACCTCCAAGACCAACCGCACCAAGACCCACGTCTTCCTCTCGAACCCGTTCTCCGCCGTGGCATAGCACTCCAAGAACCCAAGGTACATCTCGTAGAACTCCCGCGCGTAGAAATGGAACCCGACGTGCTTCCTCGCCCGCTCAAACAAGCCCAACACAGAGTCAACGTCGTTGCTAACCGTCTCCTTCCGGAACTTCAAGTATGCCATCCAGAGGTCGATGCACCATGGGAGGCACGCCACGCCGCGCTCAAACACGGCGATGGCCTGGCTCGTGCGCCCGAGGTGGAACTCCCAGAGCGCGTACTTCGTCCAGTACGTGGCCTCGTGCGGGAACTTGCGGAGGAAGGACTCGTAGGACGTGCGGAGGAGCGTGAGCTGAGCGGTGCTGGAGGATTTCGTGAGGGGTTTGTTGTGTGTGTCGGTGGTTTCCGACGCGTGGATTAGACGTTTCCAGAGTTCGATGTTGTTGGGGTCCTGGATTAGTTCTGTTGATATCTTGTTCCATTGGGGGTTTATTAGTGACATGGCTGATGATGTTGATGGGTAGTTGGATGGTTGGATGGTCGGATGGTTGGTGATTTTTTGGTGTGAGATGTTTTTCTGTTTACGAGAGAGAGGTTTGACTTGGGACGAGGTATTGTAACGCTACACCAACAATATAAAAAAGAAACGCCATATGCGGATCCCTTGGAGTTGCGTAGGAGAGGTAGAGAGAGAGGGCAATGGTGAGCCACACCGTTGTCATGTGTTATTCTACGATTGTTTAAGAGTGTGGCTATTTCCAGGGAGAAGAGAGTTGCTGCGTGGTGAAAGATGGGCTCTACACACTGTCCAAGCTCAACTGACTAGTATGTTTCCGATAGAACTGTAGTCTCCGTTGTAACAGAAGCCCAACTTCATTAAACTTTGACTCTGTAGTCTTGTCATCATCTTGTGGAGAGATGCAATGGCTTTTTTTTTCAGTTGCAAACCAATACCTCATCTTGACAACGTCTGGTTACAACACAAGACACTTCCAACGGGACTTCCCCTTCGTAGTCCTCTTCTCTAGTATCTCGTCTCCAATTACTGCTCCTATCCAAGCCAAGCAGATACTATCGTCATCACAACTAACCACTGCACTCCCCCTCTTCCTCTTGAAAAAAAAATACTTACATTCAGAGCAACGAAAGAAGAAAAAAAAAATTCACTCGCTATACCCTTTCCTCCACCACAACCACATACCAATGTCCGAAGACGAGATATCAATCGAGGGCAATCTCTTTGACGAGCCCGAAGGTTTCTTCAAGCCCGCCCCGGAGTCCCACTTCTCGACATACAAGCGCAAGGTTCCACACGCTGACCCTGCCGAGATCACCATGAAGCTAGTTGGTTCGAGCCCGCTCTGGGGCCATCTCTTGTGGAACGCCGGGATCTTCACGGCGGACTACTTGGACAAGAATGCCGCAGAGCTCGTTCGTGGCAAGAGGGTGTTGGAGCTCGGGGCGGCGTCGGCGTTGCCGAGCTTGATCTGTGCCATCAATGGCGCCCTGCGCGTCATGGCCACGGACTACCCTGATCCTGACTTGTTGTCGCATATCGAGTACAGCTTTGAGGAGTTGGAGAGGAAGATGAACGGTGCGTTGAGTGAGTACTGTGTGAGGGGGTACATTTGGGGTCAGGATTTAGGGGAGTTGGTTCATGGAGATGGGGAGAGGGAGTTGGGTGAGGATGACAAGTTTGATTTGATTATATTGTCGGACTTGGTGTTTAATCATTCAGAGCATCATAAGTTGTTGAGCACGTGTCGGAAGGGGTTGAAGAAGGATGGCAGGTGTTTGGTGGTGTTTAGTCCGCATAGACCCCATTTGTTGCAAGAGGATTTGAGGTTCTTTGAAACGGCGAAGGAGTACGAGTTTAAGCCGGAGAAGATTGATTTGGTTACTTGGACACCAATGTTTGAGGAGGATGAGGAGACGGTGGAGATTAGGTCGAGAGTGTATTCCTTCTTTTTGATACCTCAATGGGATTAGTACTTGTTCATAGAGGGAATAGATTATACAGGAAATGAAAAGTGTGTGTGTTGTTTTCACTTTATAAAAGATTGTTGTTTATTGAAAAGCTAACAAAGTAATCACCAGATTGTACATAATAATGATAATACCATCTTCAATCAATCATAGCTCCCAACTTTGATAAACTAGTTATATGTATGTGTGTGTGTAAAATAAAGGAACCCCCATTAATAAATCATTAAAAGAAAAAACTATTATTACAAATGAACTTCGCTTATTGGGAAGCTGGAGATGGGTTCATCTTTCTCTTACCGTTGGTCAAAGTAACGTTGACAAATCTTCTAGTGTACTTCAATCTCATGTATGCTCTACCCTTTGGTTTCTTTGGCTTTTCTTGCTTTTCAACTTTTGGAGTTTGAGACTTGACTTTACCAGCACGAGCTAAGGAACCGTGAACTTTACCCTAAATCAACTCTGTTAGTAATTCCATGTCCTGTTGATCAATCATCATCATCATCAACCTGAAAAAATGGATCGTTTCCTCATCTTGATACTTCTCCTGTTTAATCTATCAAAATCTAACCCTCCAGTCGTCTATCTCTGTCCCTAGCTATATCCATTCTCTCGTTTCTGATGCTCTCGTGTCGTTCAACATACCATTTTGACGTGATTTAGTGTATGTGGTGTATATCTTCAAGAAGGGGTGGCCAACGCTATGGAATTTTTTTTCCTTGTTTTTTTGTTAGCTTGCGGGTTGCCGTTGCCAGTGTGTGAGTGAGAGTAAGCGAAAGGGAAAAAGTTTGATGGTTTTTTAGTGCGTGCGAAATGGAGAACTTTTTTGTATGTGCGAAATCCTCACGTGCGTTAGGGCTATGACCCTTGTCTCCTTAACAAAACCAGACATCATGCATGGTTCTCCTACTTTCTTGGACCCCACAGGGGCACACGATCTTTTAGATTGCATGAACCAATCAAGGCTTATATTCCTTATCTACCTATCTACCTATCTTACAACGACGTTTTCAAAACGATGATGAACGTAGTCACCACAATGATCAAAATCACCGCGATCAACGAAAAGATACCCAACCTCGTCGCAGGGTAATAATTCTTCTGCAAGAAGAACTGCACCTGGAAGTATCTATTCATGCCAAAGAGCAACGTGATTATGCCCAAGATGATAAACACCGCACCTAGTGGTTTTCCCGCTCTCAAGATGACGTCACTATTCGTGTCTCTCAAAGGCAACACGGAATTGGAAGTCAGGATCTTCGAATTGGGCTTCTCCAAACGGAACAACTGCGTGATACCGACCCCCAATGTGATGAACGCAAGCGACGTTCTCAACCACGCAAGAAACGTCCGTTCGTTCGCCATGTGGTCTCGTGCAACGGACCCCTTGTTCTCTAACGTCACCGATTTGTAGTTGAGCAAGTCGAACTGGTATGCCTTGGCGACGCGTGCCGCATTGGCGTCATCGTCGTCATCGTCTTCGTGGGTGTCATTTTGGGAGTCTTGGACGGGTGTGATTCGTGGGGATGGTTGTTGCAAAGAGGGTGTTCTGGATGCCGGACGGTAGGATTGTATAGGGTCTATTTCGTTCAGTATGGATCCGTAGGATGACGTGCGCGGGGAAGTTTCGGGATGAGGTCTACTGGAGGTGGACGATCCTGCTGCTGGTGCTGCCATTGTGAGGTTATTAAGGATGATGGTGGGTGAAAGAAGCGGAAGAGGTAGTACTGGTGGGAAAGAAAGTAGTTGTTTGTATTATGTGGCCATGGGAAAGCTTTCCCTCACATTGTTTATGTTGTGTGTGATGTATTGGACAGCAGTGAGCATTTGGGGAAAGAAAAAAAAAAGCCTAAATAAATTAAACGAGTAATAAATTGCCTGTGAGCCACAGTTGTGAAACTTAGGGGAGTTATATATCGGAGGCAGGGACTGGCTAACTGTAGGTGTACTGGTGGTATCGATAAGGTACGAGGAGGATTCGAAGGGAAAAGTATAATAATTCCAACGAAGAACAATTTATCCGAATCGTGGGAGAACACCTCAAGGGAGTTTATAATAAACTACTGCACATGACTTTACATAATGCACAGAGTGGGAGACAGAAGAACAGTCGATATTTCCACCCACTATCTACCATTTTAACCCCCTTGGGAAATGAAGCTGAGAAAAATTATGGAGCCCTCTCTTTCTCTCTCTCTTGTGATTCCCTGTATTGCCGCGTGTGGATGGGGGTTAGTTTAGGGGGGAATGAAATGCTTACTAAAAATAACCAAACACAATACCCACTCCTTAGAGTTCGCAGCTGGGTAGTTCCTTGCTACCCACCACAGCTTAGTTAATCCCTCGTTGGAATTCGATAAATTTTCTTGGGTCCAACCAACCAACCAACACCTTCTCATGCAACTAATTTAGCTGGCGGAGGTTGTTCTGTTTTGCTACAAAATACCAACCAAAAAAGAAATAATATTCCAAGGGGGCTAAAAAGAAACTGAATTATGTAACACACAGTCATGCCACGGCAAGGCTGAGGTCTCGAGATGACATAATCTATACTAAGAGATATAACATCCCATATCTTGAGTTGATACCAGCATTGCTATTTTTAGGGCAAGGTTAAGTATGTGTGTGTTAGTATCCCCATGCGTGTCCATGTGGTGTGTGGGTTATCTCTCTTTTAGTTTTTTTTCTTTGTAAGCCGCAAAAGCCTGCCTTGATTTTGCGCAACCAATTTCTTCAGTTGCCCATCCAAAGCACACACACACACACACACCAAGGAGAGAGATAACATAAGAACGGCTAACTCGTTTTCCAACAGAATTATTATTATGTGTTTATTAAACAAGTACTTCTATTATAATGATAAAAAAAAAAAGAAAAAACCCAACGAATGCAGAATAATTATAAGTCTGGAAACGAAATAACAACGTCTTATTTTTTCAATTAAGTAATCCCTCGTAATGACGAAAAGAAATGGACTATATCATCACGACCTTCTCCTCTTCTCTTCTCCCCTTACGTGGAAACAACCGCAATCTCAAAAAGACCGTGTATGCCTTCCCAATGGACTTCGCCTCTCTCTCTCGCTCTATATTAACAAAACCAAGGAGATCAATGCCACGGTAGATGCACCAAGCAACTTCGTCAAGCGCAAGTCACTCACACCGGTGTTACCACCTCTCTTGTTCAACGAGGATCCCATGCCTTGAGAAACAGTCGTCTGCGAGTACTCTCTGATCCCGCCAACGGTGCCACTGATGCTGCCGATTCCAATTGACCCAGATGAGGGCGAGGCTACCTCTGTCCAGAAGCTCTCGAACGATTGGTAGTAGGGAGACTGTGTGGTTGCGAGGTTCCCGGAGGCGTCAGTCCCTGTGACCCAGACTAACGTTGTGGAGACGGACGTGGTTGTTCTGACGGTGCCTGTTGCTGATGAGGAGGACGAAGACGTGGTCTCGTCTGCTGCTGTGACTAATGTGAGGAAAAGGAAGAAGATGTATGATATGAGAAAGTTCATGGTGTGTGGATATGAGTATGCTGAGATATGAATGAGTGGATGGGTATTATGCTGGTAGGGAAATGGATAAAACGAATGCAAAAAGGGGGAAAGGAAGTGAAGGAATGAAAGGAATATGAAGAAATATATATGGGGTCTATAAGGAGGAGGGGGGTGGAACAAAATCGAAAAGAAATAGAAACGAGTTTTCCCTGAAAGCTCGAGAAGGAGAAGGAGGTCTTGGAGAGTTTATATAATCTTTTCCCATTCCATGATCGAAGGTAAATAGAGAGCAGTGAATTTTTCTTTGGCTTTTACTTTTCTTGTCTGGCATGTAGTGTTTTAGTAAGGTAACATACACAGAGCCATTGGAAGCAGAAGCATAAAGAAGAGAGTGTGTAATATTTGTGTAACTGCAAAATCGGTGAAATTTCTTTTTTTTTTGAATTCTTCATGGTTATCTCTCTTTGTGTATTATTCTGGGAGTTGTATTGTATTTGTTACAATTGAAAATTTTACTGCACATCTGTATCACCACGACGGCCATAGACACATTCATAAACCAACCCACATGCTACAGCAAACAATCGTATAATCCGTAAATATTATCTAAGAAGTAGGATCGTCGTTCCATATACACACGTTATCTTTTGTTTGTTTGCAGGTGTTCTAGCCCTTCAGGGTGTGGGTTGGTTAGATAATCGAGGGAGCGAAAAATCCGAGAGAGCGCGAATCGGAGACTGCCACTGCGGTTGTCGTGGCGTCTTGCGGTTTTATTTTAGGCGACACAGGGAGATGTCACAAGGCATTAACCACACCCACACAGCAGAAGGACGGGTAAAACGAGGCGCGCGAGGACAACAAGACCAGGAAGTGGGTGACCGCCAGAGGTTGGTTGGTAACTACGGCATAAGCAGGGAGGGGGGGGGGGGAGGAGTAGGTGGAGTATGAGGAGGAGGAGGTGTGCAATTACAGGGCACAGCACAAGCAAGCAGTGCAGTAGCTTAACTTAGTTTTTTTTTTTCTTGTTGTGTTCGGAGTACCGGTTAGATGAAATTGTGTGCACCATGGGCTTAGCTGATGATTTCTTAGTGCAAGGACAAGAGATTTCACTGATGGGGGTTACTTATTTTAACATATGATGTCACACAGTAAACACATCAACGAACAAAACTGCACCAAGCCACTCCATTAAGCTTAGACTCTGCAATTATGGCTTTGACATCTCTCTCTCTCTCTCTCGAGAAACCACGCTCTGCTCGCGGGTTTGTATGTTTACACCACCAAGGCTCGTGGATCTCCTATGATGTAAGCCTATCCAAATATCACCACTTTGTGTACGTCGTTTAAATTTCTGGAATTCGCAATGGCTCATAAATTCTCACACATACTGGGCTCTTCCTTGCTCACATACCGGCATTGTTTCTGGGGTGTCCTTTGCAGTAAAACCTAAAATAATCCACCCAACATGGGAAATCCCGCACTTGCCAACTTCGAAGCACGCGTGGGAACCACACACCTGAAATGTGGTTGTGGTTGTAGATAGGTGTGGAGGGGAACGGGAAGGGGAACAGGAAGGGGGCAGGTGACAGCCTCCTGTAAATCCTTTGGGCCTATGCGTTATCTGTCTTTGAGCAACTGTGTGTATTTGTACGACAAACGCGCAAATAATTTCCCACTTGTTTTCTAGTGCAAGAATAGACAAAATTTCACCATTGTCTGTGCGTGAGTGCGTGCATTTACTAGGAAATACACAAAAACCTATATCTTCCATTTTGAACCCTTTATCACCAAACTCCCACCCACCACAACCACAACCACATACATGAAAAAGAGCAAGAAAAATTTCATCTTGCTACGAACGGAATAATTAACAGACGTGTTCAAGGCATCCACCTGCTTATAGAGCGGGATAGACGACTGCACAACAACCGCACCTTATCAAAAAAAACAAAAGTGGACAAAATTCAACCTGTTTAAGCAGCATTGCAATATTTCACTTGCTTTAATCCCGCCAACCAAACAAACAAACAAATGAAAACTTCTTGGCTACTTAACCTTATTAATCTACTTGTCAGCCCATGTTCTTTCCTTCTTTCCCAAGCTTACTGTGCACCATTGTTGGTTGGAGTTTTAAAGTTTTGATCCCTGGGTTACAAGCAGCTCGGTTACAAATCCCAACTCACCAAAAAACTAAAAAACAAACAAACAAATGAAAAACAATACACGTGATTGTCAAGAACGCGAGCGAGCGAGCGAGCGAGCGAACGAACGAACACGCCCAGCGGGCAAAGTTCCGCGATTGGCACAATCGCTGCTCGACTGCGTATATCAGTGGCACAATTTCAGAGCAATGGCGACGTGTGTGAAGGTAAATGCCCAACCGTGTTTCAGTACTCACATAGATGGAACTCAAGGGTGTGACACGAAAAGTGTCGAAACTCGCCTTGCTTTGTTTTGGTGTTGTTTATGTTCCTCTGCATTGCATGGTCCTGTAGATCGTAGTTTCTGAAACTAAAAATTGCCTGTTTACGGGAACAAAACTAGACTCATCCCGGAACACTGACGTAGAATCCCGTCTAGCATGCTTGAATAATACAATCGGAATAATAACAATAATAATACACGTTCTAAACTAAACTAAAACAGAATCTCGCTTTCTTTTCTCTCTCTCTCTATCATATGAAGTAATCAATAGCAGGTTTCTTGGACGGAATAGACCCAACATCCTGTGTCGAAGCTTCAAAAACCTTATACTTTCGTGACAAATCGTCGTCAATCGTCAACACACTAGCGACATTCCCACACCGATAACAGTAATTAGGCGCGCTCCACACCGTCACCAACCCCAGGTCAAACATCTCCTTGTATCCCTCCATGACTAACTGATGAGCCCTCGCAATCAACGAGATGTTATTATCATTCAAGAACTTCTTCACCTCATTCTCGCCAAACAAATACCCCGCGCCTCTCGGACTAATGCTCCACCCATTGACCAACTCGGGATCTGACCACAACAAGTCACACATGCCTCCTTCATGCGGCACCTCTTTCTTCCTATCCAAGATCCTGATCTGGTCCACAGTGTCGATCTCGGGGCTCAACCCACCATGGATGCAGAACACGCCCTGGGGGCCGCCCACGATCGCGCCGAGTGACAAGTAGTCAAAGACCTCGCAGCAGTACCGCCACACGTTCACGCTGCCGTACTTCCGGATACACTCGTCGTAGAACCCGTACACCGTCGTGATCTGCCTGCTCTCGTGGTTGCCCCGGATCAACGTGATCCTGTCCGGGTACCGCAACTTCAAGCTGATCAAGTACAAGAAGCTCTCCAAGGAGTAGAACCCGCGGTCGACAAAGTCACCCAAGAAGAGGTACTGTGTGTGCGGCAACTCGCCGCCGGTCTTGAATAGCGTGATGAGGTCGTGGAGCTGCCCGTGGATGTCCCCACAGATGGTCACGGGCGTGTCGATGTGCTGGATGTTGGCTTCTTGCACGAGAAGTTCAATCACTTTGTGGCAGAGCTCCTCCACGTCTGGCTCTGGGATGTGCTTGCACTGCTTGATGTTCTCTATTGTGCTGGAGGGAAATATGTTAGTATGGTGGTTGGTGGCGAGACGTGGACGCGTTAGAAGGTGACATACTCGTCGAGATTTAGCATGGTTGTGGTCTGGCTGCTGGATAGCGTGTATTGTTTTTAGATTGCGTTCGCTTTTTTTTTGGGTTTTCGTTTCGGCGACCGCGAATGACGGTCTGAGACGTGTTGGACGCGGAAGGCTCCAGTGATGAGCGTTCCCTTATGGAAGGATTGAGTGACTTGGATGATGCTACGTGAACTATGAGGTTAGAGTAGGCATCAGCTACACCTAGGTGGAGCTCTCTGACGTGTAGGAGCTCGTGGTGTTTAGATGGATGTGTAGAATGGTCGTGTATAGTTTTCAAAAAGTGTCCTGGAAGGCTAACTGCTATCACAGAACAGTCTGAGTTAAAGGACAAGCAAGAGAGGAAGAGCAATTGTTGAGAAGCCCAATTGAGGTGCTTTTAAGGACCGGGTGGTTAACGTTGGGAATGGTTTTCTGTTTTCTATTTTTTGTGGTTACTCAAATTCTGCACAGAAATGTCATGTGTGTGTTTCTTGGTTGCCAACATAGTCGTGTACATGTGGCGAAGAACGTACACTCTTATCGTCTGTGGTGTGGACCTTGTCCGTGTCTTCCACCATCTATACTTGATCCTCTATACCCATACTATGTAGCTTATTGCCCGACAACTCTCCTTCCCCGTTTATTATTTTTCTCGTGATGCAACTCCATATTATACACCTACTGGTTACATTCTCCGTATGTCTCTCTGATGTCGCATTGCACCGTAAATCTTTACTTCTCTTCAAACTCTGGTTATAAAAGAAGGAAGATCCTACGGTCTTTTCAAAGTAGCAAGATGCATACTTTTTCAGTAATGACTAAGGATTAATGAGTGATATTTCATGATGTTCATTTTTTTTTGGTAAGCAGACTGTGTAGTCCTCGAAGCTTGAGGATTACCAACCACTATAACGTGGTTATTACTATTAACACCTACGTTAGTCTAGCGTTCAGGTTATAGATTCAATATATCTGGTCTAGTTCTTGTTCTACCTTTTGACGTAATTGTAGATTTCGAAATGTATGGTCCTCGGACTATCATGCAAATTTACTCTAATTTTACCACCAATTTTGAGCCATACTAACCAATGTTGTAAAAGTAGACAGTTCTTGAGTGCGCACAGAAAGGACATATGCATCCCTGCAGACGCAAAACTAACCGTCATTTCTCTATCATATAAAGAAGCTTGTGAAGAGACAACATGCTAGGTGGTTTCCTCACGCACCTGATACACCCATTCAAACCTTTTAAATCCTTTTCATCCATCGGCTTTTCCATCTGTCGCTGTGTAAACGGCACCTTACTTGTTGTGAGATCAATCAAGAATGGACCTGGCTGGGGGCATTGCCCCCAAATGCAATAACTCCGCTTAGCACCGTGCGGACATACCAGAAAAATTAAACACCGCGACAAAAGTCCGTTAGCAGCGGTGTCAACTCCCTCTTCTTGTCCCAATGCAGAAACAATGGAAGGCAAGGCTGTACGGGCGAAGTCGGGGAATTACACACACACACTCAGTTGTCATTTATTCTTCTGTTTTTTTTGCAACCCCCTTTGGATTAACCAATCACATCACGGGGATTTTTAAGTTTCAGTCCGTTTGGTTGCTCCGTATTTGATTCCCCATTCGCCACCCCAGAGATAAGTATCAACCTAATCGATATGGGCACACTTTAAGCCATAGACACGGCCGGCGTTAATGGAGATTAACAAGGCGGGAAATGGGCCCCTACCTTGCCCCCTATTAAACAATGGAGTGTTTGTTTCATCTAGTTGCCATCGTTGAGTCATTGGTTGGTGTGTGGTTGGTCAGAAAACAACAACAAAAATATACGGAATCTCACAAAAACAAGAATCCGTTTTTGTTGCCTCTTACGGGATTGTCTGGAAGGGTATCTTTATTTTTTTTTTTTTGAAGCCGTGCCCTAGGAAAAATATCCGATACCGATCCACATGATTTCATTATATAAAGACCATGTTGCCAGGGTCATTGACAAGGGGGTTTTCACTAGATAATACATCAAAAATCACCAATACACCATGGACGACACCAGCACTTTAGAATTTGGTGACGATACCTACAAGCCACAGAAAAGACTCTTGTCATTCCTATATCACAATAAAGTCTACCCCATCCCCAAAGAAGATGAACGAAAACCCTTCCCTGAAAAGTCTGCCAACTGGCTATCGAGGGTCTTCTTCTGGTGGTTGTCCCCGCTCATGAACGCAGGGTATACGAGAACCTTGCAGCCAAACGACCTATGGGTGTTGCCTGACGATATGAAGGTGGAGCACTTGTCTGAGATCTTCAACTTCTACCTTAGTATTGCCATGGCCGGAGCCAAGACTGAACACATCAAGAAGAAGTGTGAGAAGAGAAACGAAACCCCAGAAACATCTACGGTTGATCCACTGGTGGATTTAGAAGACTTTGCCTTGTCGGCAAAAGACATCGCCGTGGTGTTGTTCTTCACAATGCGGAAAAAGATCGTCATAGCCACATTGCTAGCCGTTCTATGTCTCACGGGTATCGCACTAACACCATTGTTGACCAAAGCGTTGATCAACTACGTGCAGAACAGAACGTTGGGCATCGAGTCAAGCATTGGGAAAGGTATTGGGTATTCCTTTGGCGTTGCTTTGTTGATGGTAGCCACGGGTTTGCTCATGAATCATTTCTTCTACATCGGTATGAAAATGGGCGCTGAGGTGAAAGTCGTCTTGACCAATGCCATTTTGAGGAAATCATTCAGACTAGACGCCAAGGCAAGACACGATTTCCCCAGTGGTAAGATCACGTCGTTGATAACAACCGATCTTTCAAGAATTGAGATAGCTGCCGTGTTCCAACCGCTTTTAATTTGTCTCCCCGTGCCAATCATCATTGCTATAGTCATCCTAATTGTCAATATCCGTGTTTCTGCCGTGATTGGGATTGTTATCTTTCTCATTTTCTTAGGGTTCATTTCCTTTGGTGCTGCAAAGTTGTTTTCATACAGAGACGTTGTGAGTAAGATCACAGATAGAAGAGTCAGCTTGATTAAGGAGATCTTGAACAACTTGAAGATGATCAAGTTCTACTGCTGGGAACAACCATTCCTCGACAACTTGAAGAAGGTACGTGCTGAAGAAGTCGATATTATTTTGAGGATCCAAACCTTGAGAAACGTCGTGTTTGCCATTGCCTTTACGTTGACGGGGATCTCAGCTATGATTGCTTTTATTATTTTATATGCTATAGATGGAAGCAAGCGAACACCTGCTAATATCTTCTCATCTTTATCGTCGTTTGGCATCATGGCGATGATGATCTTCTTTATCCCACAAGCTTTGGCAACTACTGCCGATATGGTTCTTGGGTTTAAAAGAATTGGAAAGTTTCTTTCAGCAGGTGATGAGAGGAAGTATGAAAACTACAGAGAGATTGATACTACTGCTGACAATCACGCTATTGAGCTAGTCGATACTACCTTCAACTGGGAAATCTTTGAAGATGAAGACGATGATGAAGACAAAGAGGAAGAAAGTGGCGACGACCAGAAGAAGCTCTCACGCAAGGAAAAGAAGAAGTTGAAAAAGGAGAAAGCAGAGAGGGCCAAAAAGAGGAAAGAACGCCAGTTAGAGCGTGAACAAAGAGAGAAGGACTTGAAAGAGCTAGGAATTAAAGAGGGCACCAGCAATTTCAAAGGATTGCAGGATATCAACTTGACCGTAGACAAAGGTGAGTTTGTTGTCATTACTGGGTCTATTGGGTCAGGTAAATCTTCTTTGCTAAACGCCATTGCCGGTTTTATGAAATGTGAAGCTGGTGACATCAACATTAACGGGTCTTTGTTATTGTGTGGCGCTCCATGGATTCAGAACACCACGGTTAGAGAGAACATCACCTTTGGGTTGGACTATGATCAGAAATTCTATGACCAGGTCATCCGTGCTTGTGCCTTACATATCGATTTGGACAACTTGGACGGTGGCGATTTCACTGAAGTTGGAGAGAAAGGTATCACGCTTTCGGGTGGTCAAAAGGCAAGAATCAACTTGGCACGTGCCGTGTATGCCGACAAGGATATTATCTTATTGGATGATGTGTTGAGTGCCGTTGATGCCAGAGTTGGTAAGCATATTCTTGACGAGTGTTTGTTGGGATTGTTGAAAGACAAGACTAGAGTGTTGGCTACCCATCAGTTGTCACTCATTGGCCAGGCTGATAGGATTATTTTTGTTAACGGTGATGGGTCTATTGACGTTGGTCAGATGGACAAGTTACTATCCAGTAACGACAACTTTGCTAAGCTTATGGAGCATAGTCAGAAGGAGAAAGAGGAAGAGGAGGATGAGGACGTCGAATTCGAAGAGAAGGTGGAGATTGATAGCCCTTCAGTGACTCACTACGAGATTGATACTGTCAGTAATTCAGACCACGGCCCCACCAAGAAGACTGCCTTGACCAGTGTTCGTATTGATGATGACGAGAGTGAACAAGTTGACTATAATCTCAACAAGGATGCTGCTAAGGGGAAAATCATCAAGGACGAAGAGAGAGCTGTCAACAGTATCAAGAGTTCAGTTTACAAGAACTACATGAAGTATGGATCGGGCAAGCTTACGCCCTGGTTGACATTGCCCATTTTTGCACTCTTGTTAGCTCTTGCTACATTCTGTGATATCTTCTCCAACACCTGGCTCTCGTTCTGGGTTGCTAATAGGTTCCCCCAGTTGTCCACTGGTTTCTACATTGGGTTCTATGTGTTGTTCAATATCTTGAATACCATCTTCCTCGTTGCTGCCTTTGTGTTCTTCATAACAATAACTACCGTCTCGTCCAAGAACTTGAACCTCATGGCCATGAGCAGAATAATGTACACTCCAATGTCGTTCATGGATACGACACCAATGGGGAGAATCATGAACAGGTTCACCAAGGATACGGACGCGTTGGACAATGAGATTAGTGAAAACTTGAAATTTTGCTTCACGGCCATAGCCAAGATGATTGGTATATTTGTGCTTTTCATCATCTACATCCCGTGGGTTGCTATTGCCTTGCCGTTTATTCTTGGTGTCTTCTTCCTCGTTGCCAATTTCTACCAGGCATCCAATCGTGAAGTGAAGCGACTTGAAGCTGTGTTGCGGTCGTTTGTCTACAACAATGTGAATGAGATCCTCAGTGGGATGAATACCATCAAGGCATACAGAGATCAAGAGAGGTTCTGCAAAACCAGCGACAAGTTCTTGAACCAAGCCAACGAGGCGACGTTCGTGGTGTTTGCAAACCAGAGATGGATTGGTATTGTCTTGGATATGTTGGCCAACTCCATTGTGTTGTTGGTTGCCTTGTTGTGTTCCAACAGAGTATTCAAGATCAACGCAGCATCTGTCGGTTTGTTGTTGACGTATTCCTTGCTGGTTGCCGGCGAGTTGACTAACTTGGTTAGAACCTTCACCATGGTCGAAAACGACATGAACTCAGTGGAACGTATATGCCACTATGCATTGAACTTGGAGCAAGAAGCACCCTACTCAATTCCAAGCACTGCTCCTCCATCCGATTGGCCAAGTCAAGGCGAGATTGAATTTGATGAAGTCGAGATGAGATACAGAGAAGGACTTCCGTTAGTTCTCAAAAAGTTGTCGTTTAAAGTCGGGTCAGGTGAAAAAGTTGGTATCTGTGGGAGAACCGGTGCTGGTAAATCTTCAATCATGACAGCATTGTACCGATTAGCCGAGTTGGAATCCGGGAAGATTGTCATTGACGGTATTGATATTGCCACGTTGGGGTTGAGAGATTTGAGATCTCAGTTGTCCATCATCCCACAGGATCCTGTGTTGTTCCAGGGTACGATTAGAAAGAACCTTGATCCGTTCAGCCAGTACCTGGATGATAAGCTATGGGATAGTTTGACAAGAACGGGTTTGATCGACGAAGCCAAACTAGAATCAGTCAAGAACCAAAACAAGGATGAAGATGCGGTTGACGAGGTGACGCTACACAAGTTCCACTTGGATCAGACTGTTGAAGACGAAGGTACAAACTTTTCACTTGGTGAACGACAATTGATTGCCTTTGCAAGAGCACTAGTGAGAGAGTCCAAGATCTTGATCCTTGACGAAGCCACATCGAGTGTTGATTATCAAACAGACGCCAAGATCCAACGCACCATCATTAAGGAGTTCAGCGACTGTACCATTCTTACAATTGCCCATAGATTGAAGACCATCTTGAACTATAACCGAATCTTGGTGCTAGACAAAGGTCAAGTGATAGAGTTTGACACGCCGTGGAACTTGTACAATCTGGAGGATAGCGTCTTTAGGACAATGTGTCAGAAATCCCACATCACACAACTGGATTTCCAAGAAACCGTCACGTTTTAGAATATATTGAATATACTTGTTGATTATCGTAATGCGTGTAGATACATAGAGTGATAGACACTTTGTAAATAGTGTGACATTCACCCGGATCTCAGGGAGCGAAATCTAAGGAGGCGACGAAGGGTAAAAAAATGGGACTATTCGTTCATCTACTTACTTCCAAACACAGATCTAGCATTCATATAGTTTAATATACTCATTTATCGTTTATATACAACTTGCTAAGAACGTTTAGAGTTTATCTCTCTCACTTTGAGTTAACGTGGTCGTGTGGCGCGTAATTGGCGTGCGGTGCACGACTTTCCGTTTTTTTTTTTTGTTGTTGTCTTGGGTGGAGTATAAATTTGGATGATGTGAACCTTGTTGGTTCTCATCACTTTGTCTTGCTTCTTTGACGAGATTGATCCTGCGGCTTGATTGGGAATATTGGCGTAACTTAGCAACCCCAGATGCGGAGGCGATTATAATCATAAGTTACTAACTCCACTAATGACTGTCTAGCAATCCACTACCTTGCCGTTTTCATGACTTTGTATACGTTTTAATATACTTGTTTATCATCCGTTTATACGTCCCATCTTGTAGACTTTCAACTCTTTTATAATACACTTAATTAAAATACAAACAATACATGAACTAAAACTATCCCCGTTTATCCATCCCTTCACCTTGTACGTGTTGGTAAAGTATACTTTTGGAACTTGGCTTGTAACTGCTTCTTGACGGTGACTTTTTGGGCCCCAACAAAACTGTCAATACTCACCTTGATTGCCCTGTTCAAGTCGTTCTGGCTCACAAACTCACTCAATCTCATCTTTGCAAACGCTTCGGCAATTCTGATTATACTTTCCAAATGACGAACGGTGATTGGGAAGGATCCTGTGGCAATGGACTCTTTTCTCAAGTCAGCATACACTCGAGCAACTTTGTCCATATCCATTTGATGAAGTTTAGGCTGCACTCTAACTCTGGCGTATTGTATGTATTTGATTAACAAATCTTGTGGGATAGGGGAAATCTCCAGCTCTTTCTCTTTATTCATTTGCTCAATTCTTTCCGACCTTGTTCTGGATGCGGTGTTGGGGGTATCTTCCATTGCATCATTCTCTTCTTCTTCGAAAACGTCGTCGGCGTTCGATGGGTGGGATCTCATATGGGAATCAATAACAAAACTGGCCAATCTTTCATCCGACTCTGGGTTCACCAAATCTCTAACGACACACAAAATGTCAAATCTCGATAAAATTGGCTCCGTCAAGTCGACATTCTGTGACAATGGCAACGTGGAGTTGTATCTACCACCGTTTGGATTGGCTGCGGCAATAATGGCACACCTGGCGTGCAAGGTTGTGACGATACCAGCTTTGGAAACAGAAATACTTTGTTGTTCCATGGCTTCGTGGATGGATGTACGATCCTGGTCGTTCATTTTGTCAAACTCATCAATCAAACAGGTACCTTTATCAGCAAGCACCAAAGCACCACCTTCTAAAGTCCATTCACGCGTGATGGGGTCTTTCCTAACCGAAGCAGTAAGACCGACGGCCGAAGCACCTTGACCAGTAGCAAACACAGCACGGCTGGCAGTTTTCTCAGCATACTTCAAAATTTGAGACTTTGCAGTACCTGGGTCACCTAGCAACAAGACGTTGATATCACCTCTGATGGAAAGCTTACCGTTGACGTCTTTAGGAACACCGCCAAACAAGGAACAAGCAATGGCTGTCTTGATATCCTTATGGCCATAAATAGAAGGAGCAACAGACGAGATAATTTTATCAATGATTCCTCTTTCGTGAGACAACCTTCTAAATTCACGGATTTCTTCTTCGGTCCACATATCGGTCAAGTTGTTGCCACCCATGAACGCCCTGCTTTCTTTTCTTCTGATAGAGTTAGCCTCCAAGATAGTCGCGAAAACCGGGAACCCATTCTTGGCGTTCAAGTTACCATCGTAGTTGTTCTTGTAAACCCCTGTGACCTCAATGTCTTCACCAGGTTTGGCAACATCGACCAAATCAGACAACAATATAACCTCACGGTGTCTTGGCAATCTACCGGCTGGAACGGTACCTGGGGCTTCTTGCAAAGTGATTCTCTGATAGTTCCTGTATAAAGTTTTCTCCGAGTTCATCTTGAAGGGACCTCTGCTTTGACAATTGGTACAGAAGGAAATTCTGACTTCAGTGTTGGAGTCTTGAACATAAGGACCCAAGACGACACCACATTTCAAGCAGTCAAACTTGATGTACTTCAATTGTGGGAAGACACCGGTTCTTCTGGTTACGACACCAGACACTTTGACCAATTGGTTGAGGTTGCTTTCACGCAAATCACGCAAGTTCAAGTTGTTTGGGAAATCGGTGATTCTAACGTGCACTTCTTGGTGAATTTGAGAGTAATTTGGATAGTGCAATTCAACAGCTTCCATGGCAACAATGTCGAAAATCTTGAGCATTTCCTCGGGACTGGTGGCTAAGAACAAAGCCAAGATAGCTTTAGAATCAGCCAAGTCCTTGTAGCTGACTTCCAACGATTCGGCATTGACTTCACCGAGTGTTCTCATTTTGTTACCATAGACGGAGTCACCATTGGCATCCGTGTATTCCAAGAAAAACAGCTTCAATTCACGGGCAATCGATCTGCTGACAGCAGGCTGCAAGATCCACTCGGTGACGCTTGGCGCTTTGACATCACTCAAACTTTCCAAAGACAATTCTTCGTTGAAAGGATCAATTTCAACATCGTCCATCAAGTCATCTTGGTCTTCGCCCTGGTGCTGTCTTCTTCTTCTTCTCTGAATTGGCAACCCAAATTGGCCCATGCTGTCTTCTTCGTCTTCTTCGTCATCATCATCGTCTAAAAATGCTCCTCTTCTCGAACGATTGGCATTGTTCAAAATGGCATCACGTCTGTTCAATTGCTCATCGATTCTTCTTCTTGTAGCGGCATCCATTTCTTCGTAGTCGCCCGTGTCGTCTATATTGCCGTCACCCAAGTCGTAATGATCTTGTTCCGGGTTAGCACGGTAATCCTGCTCTATATTCTCCAACAAATCGTCACCGTCCTCTTCTTCCGAAGGGTTCAAGTCTTGGACGTCATTGTGAACAATTTCATCAATCTCGTCATCGTCATCTAGCGCCGTGTCAAACGGAATTGCGGGCGAGGATGGTAATAACTGTGGTGAAGATCTCAATGGTGGTGAAGATGGCTGATGAAGAGACGATCTTTCTAAATTGTCGTCATCATCATCGTCAGTTGCCTGTCTCTTTCTTCTTCTGTTATGGTTACGTGAGGATGAGGCTGGTGGGCTCGACATTGTATAGTTGCTAATGTGATTATAAAAGATGAAGGAAGAGGTGTTGTCAAAAAAAAAAAATGAAGAACGGTTCTTGAAATTTTTCTTTTTTGTCTCAAGACGCGACCTGGATTGAATAATTGGATTTCCTAATTGGGACAAATTAATTGGAATGGTTATGTGCAGGTGCTTATGTAAGAACCATGCGTCTGCATAGTCTGGGTATTTTTTTTTGCAGCTACCAAAGAAAAATTGCAACACTGCTGGGGATAAACAAAGGGGGGCGTGGTGGAGATGTGATAGGGATAACCCATCCACGTGTGGATATCTCAATAGTCCTAGACAGCATTCTTTTGCGTGGCGAATTCCATATCGACCCACGAGTACCTATTGACAATGCCACGGTGTGTGTTAGAAAAAGAAATGGCCCTTAAACAGTTGAATGCAACTTCGTAAACCCTTCCTCGTGGATCTACAATCTTCTAGACAACGTGGTTTCACATTAGTGTCTGCAAAGCAAAAGACGAAACAAAATAAAAATGCCGCAGCAGCACGTTGTTGTGTATCTGTTTTTCCTGCCTTCCCCTCCTCTTCGGTTTAATTTTCCTTCGTTGCCACGACACGACCACACAATATCAGAAAAACTCCGAGCCCGAGTGGGGGGCTATTTTCACCAGGGCAATAAAAACAAGTATACACATCACAAAATACCATTTTATAATTTTCTATCTCGCTATTAAAAAACACATACATATATATCAATGTAATCACGAAGTGGTTAATGAGTACCACACTTTTGCTGACACCAGCCAAGTTTAATCAGGACCTCTCAACAAAGGAACTGGAGCCAAACCAACAGCATGAACGTCATGATGGTTGCCCTGACCTGGGCCATGCATATGACCACATGGACATTCAAACACCTCTTCGTCTTCTTCTTTGTGGTGCTGCTCTTTCTTGTTTGGTTTCTCGATGAAGCTCTCTTCTGTGATCATCTGGATATCAAACTTGCTTTCGTGGTTCAGGATGAACTCGTGGGAGTGGGTTTGGGTGATTGGTGTAAAAGTGCCATGAGTAGGGTTGTGCGATGCAGTGTCTGTGTTGTGGCTGCGGTGGTCTTGCATCTGCTGGTCCTGTTTGGCGGCGGCAGGCTCTTCGAAGTGAGGATGGCGCCCTTGTTGTTTGGATGGTTGGTGGTGCATGAATGTCTTGTGTCTCTTTCTCTCTGATTCGATTGGATTATCCAATTGATGAGTTGTTTTGGAAGGAAAAGTAGAAATCATGGCAGGAGTTTTTTTCTAAAAATTAGCTAAGCAATCTTTTCTTGAGTTGGGAGAATTTTAAAGTTGGGTGTATATACTAAGGATGCAAAATATGCTAATGAAAAACAAAGTACACTAAAACGGAAGGTGAAAAAAAAAACTTCGTAGAACAAAAATGTAAACCAATAAGAATGGGAGGTAACTTTTTCTGTGGGTGGGTAGGTGTAGTTGGGTGGGGATAGTATAGTAATGTATTACTTATTAGTGGACAGGTTTACCTGATGGATTAAGAACTGAAAATGCTCTGCATTAGTTGGTGGTTTTTTTTTTGGGGGGATTTTTTATGATTTTTTTTTCTTTTGGTGATGGATGGATGGGATTTACGTTGAGGTAAATTTCTCTCACTCTCTCTCTCTTTGGTTAGGGTTACGATATTCCGATGTATTCGACCGATGTGGAGAAAGTCAAATATCGGCTGGGCTTGTGGAGGAGGCGATTTGACAGCTTATTTATACACCTCCCGAAGAAAAACCCACACACACCCCAAACCCAACCCCCCACGCAGAACAACGAGACTTTAGCTTGAAACGGTAAATAAAAGAAAAGAGGCGGTCTCCACCGTTGGATGATAATAACTACGGTAAACAAAGAAAAAAGAACCTACTGCACGCTATGGGCCAGCCATATAATTTCACGTAAATGAACTCAACACCTAGTAAAAAGAAACGATTAGGAGCTAGCACACTGGCCATAGTCACCACAGTACCTATCAATAGCAACCTGACCTACTATATAATACCCTGCCAGGTCAAGTTACTTTTCAGTTATTATTTTCGCATCCTTCGCCACACCCACAGGCTGCACACTTCGGAGTGATATATTTTGTTTGTCCGAGTCACGCTATTTTATTCCTTTTCGCTCTCCGCCCGCGTGAGCTTGCAACTGGCTGCAATTATATTAACCCAACAGCCTCTGGGTGTCTCTTTTCTTTTCTGATTACGTGCTTTTGACACCAGCGGTTACAGGGGATTCCTACAACCGTCCACAGATCACAAGACTGGCCCGTTGTAGATTGGCGTGCGTGTGGGTTTGCCTCGCGTGACACAGTTGCAGTTCCTTTTTTCTTACAATATTGGTCAAGATGCTCTGTGAAATAAAAATATAAACAGTGCCAAAATTAGAAAGAGTAATTACAGATGATACTATGGTTAATCTGATAACGGAAATGGGTAGTCTTTATGGATTGTTGCTTAATTTGCCTTGTTTAGAAAGTTGCGGAAAACGTGAGCTTCGTTGGGTATGACGTAATCATAGTCCTGTACACAGAAATGGACCACAAGAGTGTTCTGAGTAGCCTTTTCTTCTCTTTGTATACGAGGAACGAGTGGATCCTCCCCCGCCAAACAAAAGATCAAAACCATGGAATCAAAACAAACTGGGTCAGTGTCGTAATGTCAATAAACTTTGCTTTCCCCACAATTCAGACCCAACTAGGCGACAACACCCACCTTCCAACGCGTGGTGCTTCTGCCCATCCGTCGCACGGTTATCACGGCCGTTTATCCAAAAAGTGTAATTCTCCAGTGACCAACTTGCCCAGTCTAGACTTTAACTGTATGACGACATACAGACTTATGGCTTAAATAAAAAAAAAAAAGGTAGTGCATATCTGTGAATCTTGCCTTTAAATTTTTCGTTATCGTTCGGTGGAAGAAAAAAAAGCAAAACAAATTGGGAACACAATGACGATCACTATAAATGATCAACATCAACAACAGAAAAACTAACTAAAACCCACTTCCGTTTTCTTCCTTCGCTTCACTACACTTCGAACACAACAAGAACTACACTTTAGTTGCATCCCCCCGCCTTAGACGAAGAAAAAGAACAGAAGAAAAGATGTCGGAAACACCTCTTCATCACCACGTTCAGATCAAAGAAAGTTGGCTTGTTGGTAAAGCCTTATTGCATTTCACCTCCCTTTTCGTCACCCTAGGAGTCCTCAGCTTTGGTTTTGAGCAAGGTTTGTATGCATCCTTGATCACCAACCAATACTTCAAAGACTACTACCATGACCCAACGCCTGCCGAAATCGGTATCATGGTGGCCATTTTGGAATTGGGTGCGTTATTCTCATCCTTTTTGGCAGCACAGGCTGGAGATTTGCTTGGAAGAAAAAAAGCCATCAGATACGGTGCTGCTATTTTTTACGTGGGTGGGTTCATCCAATGTGTTTCACCAAGCGTCTTATGGCTTAGTATTGCCAGATTGATCAGTGGTGTGGGCATTGGGTTTTTAACCACCATTGTGCCAATGTACCAGTCTGAGATCAGTCCTCCAGAAGACCGTGGATTCTTTGCTTGTGTTGAGTTCACCGGTAACATTGTCGGGTACGCTGCCAGTATCTGGGTTGATTATGGGTTCTCCTATCTCACCAACGATTACAGTTGGAGGGGTCCCTTGATTGTCCAGTTTTCCCTTGGTGTGTTGTTGTGGGCTGGTACTTACATTATTGTTGAAACCCCTAGATGGTTGTTGAACCACGATCACGACTTGGAAGGTATGATTGTCATTGCCGACTTGTACTCTGACGGTGACGTTGAAGACGAGCATGCCAAGAACGAATACAGAAACATCAAAGAAGGTGTTTTGGTTGATAGAATTGAAGGTGGAGAGCGCTCCTACCAGTACTTATTCAAACGTTATGCTAAAAGATTGTCTGTCGCATGTTTTGGGTTGTTGTTTGCTCAATTGAACGGTATCAACCTTATATCATACTATGCTCCAATGATTTTCGAATCTGCTGGTTGGGTTGGAAGAGACGCTATCTTCATGGCAGGTATCAATGCCATTATCTACCTTCTCAGTACCATTCCACCTTGGTATTTGGTTGACTCGTGGGGCAGAAAGCCTTTGTTGATGACAGGTGCATTGGTCATGGGTATACCATTGTACATTGCCGGATACTCGCTCTACTTGAACGACACATATACTGCGGCTGTTGTTGTTGCCTGTATTATTATCACCAATGCAGGTTTTGGGTTCTCCTGGGGAGGAATTGGATGGCTCTTGCCCTCTGAAGTCTTGCCCTTGTCGGTGCGTTCCAAGGGGGCAGCTTTGGCCACGGCTACCAACTGGCTCTCTAACTTTTTGGTTGGATTTGGCTCGCCTGTTTTGTTAGATCTCATCAAGTGGAAAACCTACTTGATTCCTGCAACCTCATGTATGATATCATTTGTTGCTGTGTGGTATTTATTCCCAGAAACCAAAGGTTTGTCGTTGGAAGAAATGGGATCCGTGTTTGACGACAAGTCTTCGATTTTCTCCTATCATGGCTCTGGCAGCGTTGGTGGAAGCAGTGGAAGCATTTACGGATCTACGGACAATGGCAGTGGCAGACGACCATCTGTCAACGAGCCAATCCCAGCAGCAGAGCCCATCCACCAATCTGCTGCATCCATGGCCAGAAACCCAGGCACCGCTCAGCCACATTTGGATGGTATCATCACCGGCGCTGCTCCGCCACCTATCAGACCAGTCAAATCGGATGTTGGAGACGTGGCATCTTTTGATGGAAGCAATGCTGGCTCCAACACCGACATTGTCCAAGAAATCGAGCCTCCTTCATTAGAGCAAATCATCAAATTCAAAGCTGAGGAGCAGGCACAACCGAATATTCTCGTTTCTGCATTCCATTCGTTGTTTGGTAAAAAGGACAGTCACACCAACGACGAAGAAAGTAGATTGTTAGGCTAAAAACTATATATACATACATACATTCTCATACGCATTGTATAGACGAATAGTTATTTATTATACAAGTTACATATTCTACACACCTATTTCAAAGTTATGTCCATTTGAATATCTGGGATGTCGCGTCGAATAGGGGCATTGTTCTTGACGAGTTTCTTTTCGTTAAAGAGTTTCTCCAACTCCTTTTCAATCATGGGGAGGATGGTATCGTAGTTACAGTTTCTGGCCCTAACTCGGGACTCGCGCAAGAAGCGTTCCGCTTTGTCGTAGTGGCTCAAATGGAGGTTGATCACACCTAACCCATACGTGGCAATAGCGACAGTCTCGCTGATTTCGTTGTGCTCCTTGATGAAGTCCTGAGGGAACGACTTGGCGAACTGCAACACGGACTCGTATGACTTGACGGCTAGTTTCAAACACACCTCTCTTGACTTGACGACGTTTCGGAACGACTCTTGGTCTTGAAGAGGAACGGATTCCTGCAACTTGTTCTGTGCCAAGACGTCCTGGTCCCCGCTTAAATCTTTGTAGTCGATGCCTGTCAAATCCGAGATTCTCCTCTTCAATCCAATCTCCTGTGCTTCCAACTCCTCAGCTTGCATGTACAACAAGGATCCGAGGTTGCATTGTGACAACAACATCTTTGAAGGTTCAATGTCTGCGAGCAACATGGCTTCGTTCATGGCGATTTTGACCTTAGTGGCCATGGCCAAGTCCCCGGCACTGATACAAACCGCACTTAACAAGTCCATGGCGTTGAAAAACTCATCCGTGAACGGTTCCCAAACTTCAGGAGTCTTTTTGATTCGTGACTCTTCACCCGTGGCAGAATTCTTAATGACAATTTCGTCATTTTCCAACACAGCAGTATACGACTCACTTGCTTGTTGTTTCAGTCCTTCTGGTTTGATCTTGTTGATCAAGTTGAGCTTACCCGGAGTTGGCCCCATAAGCTTGTTGACCTCATCCTGGGCAATAATCAAATGAGTGATCAATATGGCTTTGGCTAATGATGGATTGGTCGCGTTCAAACTCACCAACTTAGTAGCAATTCTCAAATCCTTCTGGATCAAATGACGTCTGTGCTTGCGATCTTTAATCCTCAATGCGTCTTCCGAGTTAGGCGCAGCAGTCAACACTGTCAAGTACAACGTGGCAATCTCGTTGTAGATGTATGCGGCGTCCGCCAACATGTTCAACCTCTCAAACATCTCGCCAATCTTCAACTGTATCCCCGTGTATTCGTCGCTCAACGGGTCCAAGCCGATTTCCTGGGCATGTTCCAACGCTTCAAGATAATGTTTCAACGCAAGCTGGTAGTCAAATTCTCCTCTGTCGCTCTCGGCCCACAACCCTTTGCGCAATATCTTGGCCACGGAGCTGGGGAACGTGTGCTTGGGCCACCACATGTAGTATGCGTAGCCAGTTAGCACCCCGAACCCTGCGGTCACGTAAAGTAGTTTCTTGTACCATGGCGTCTTGGTGACGGGTGGGTAGGCGTTGCTGTAGCCATACTGGGAGAATCTCCTTCTAAGTAGGAAGTTGGTCTGTCTTGTTCTGCATAGCAACCTGCACTTTAGTAAACTCATTGGTGTGTGTGTGTGGGGAGAAGGTTTGTCGTAGCTAATTGGTCAGGTTTAGAAAATCACACAGCAAGAAGAAAAATGCGTGCCTCTGTAGAATCATTGACTGTTCGTGTATGATGGCACAAAAAAAAAATCTAGAAAGAACCTTCTATACAAAACTTCACACCTTTTTCCCCTGGGGAGAGCCATCATCAGATCCATCATCATCTTCAAGGAAAAAACTTTGCCACCAATTACAACTCCCTGATCTGTACATCCTAGAGGATCGCCCGCCTGCCATGTCATCGAACATCCTATCAGTATTCAATCCCCCCAAGCCGGGCCCATACCCGCCATCCCAGAGCGACGACGACGTGCAATGCTTGCCCTGCACCGCCATCCAGTCGCTCGTTGCCCTCGGGTTCGGGTTTTACTTGAGCACGCCTAACCAATTCAGGGACAAGACTACGGGAAAGATTGACTTCGTCAAGAACCCGCTCTGGTGGCAACGATCAGTCCGCGGGGCAGGCATAATTTTGTTTGGGTTAGGTGCTTATCGAGCCGGTGAAGTGGTCCAGATATTGTACCGCAAGAAGTTTGGCTAGATTAGTGTGCCCCCACCAATGACAGAAAGCAAGGGAGCAGACGTGGGTGTGACAGTAGAAACGGTTGACGATGAGATTTTTTTTTATTGAATCTTACAGAGGAATGTTAGTGTGCCTAGGTTTGTATATTCTTGTAAATAGGAACAATTGTAACGACTGGAATGAATGTGAATAACCATGGATAAAGAAGGAGCGTGCTGTGTGTTATTTTTAGCAATGACCATGAGCTGTCTGTTGGGGGGTTAGCAAAAGCAAAGTTGGAGATATTGTACCTGGTATTTTAAAATGACAGGGGTCAACCAAAAAAAGAGGAGAACAAACAGAACTGCAACGTCGATTCTTTTTCCATTATTCTCCCTGAGTGGCATGTGTGCATAGGGGGAAGCGCATTTCATGTTGAGCAACTGTCGCCTAGTCCACAGCAAACACACCGTCATGTCAGAACTTGGGCCGTGTGGCCGTTTTCTCTCTCTATATGAGAACGTGTTTGAGATTATCACAAACTGTGGACGCTCCTTTTAAGCGCGTAACTACCCGTAATCGGTTCATCTCGGCTCATAACACACAGGTATGTCGGGAGAGGGAAAGGGAAAGGAGGGTGTAACCCTTGGATGATATCACGACATGAGCACGCGGCTTGTGATTAGATCAAATGCATCTTTTGTGCGGCACCAACTTTTATCTTTTTCGGCGTTCAGAACGGCCCGCGGGCGGGATGCCAGATTGGTACAGAAACAATTTGCACCCAAACAAAAGAAAAGAAAGGGAAAACACGACATGATTCCGAACCAATCGACGACGAGAACAAGGCATGCGGATGGTTGTGGGTATAACACAAACAAATGTGAAGCTGCATTGAATGCAATTCCTTCTTTGGGATTTTTTTCAGTACTATTGTTCATGTATTGAACCACCTCTGCATGTACAGGAAGCATTAGTAGACTCGTAACCAAAAACCCAACAGCTCTTGCAGACAGAAAAAAAAACAAAAAACCTTAAGCGTGGAAGAGGAGAGGAGGAGAAAGATATCCACCGAGTGGGAGAAGTGGGGTCGTTGTTTATCGCTTAGTGGGATCCTTTGTTTTAACGACACATCAGATGATTTATTCAAACAGACAATGAGAGGAGGGGGCAAAGCAAAGACAGACTATGCGAGTTACCGAGTTTCCGCGCGCTGAAGGGAACAAGCCATGCCCTCCCGTATTCCCTTATCTGATGTTCCATATTTTCCTTCGGGGAGTATTCCGAAGTTCGATCTTTCTTCCCGTTCAGAACCAGACAATCCTCGCTAAAAAAAGAACTTAATGTAACCGTCAAAGTGTAGTACATTTCAACGGTTGACACCGATTCAAGAAAAAGAATACAGGCTCAGACAAAAGCAACCAACAAAAAAAGAACACCATGCATAATCCTCAACAAAAACAGAAAAAAGTACAACCAACCATTGGGGTCATTGCATGGTTATGTTCTCTAGGGCATTTCTCATCTTAGTAATTTTCTTGTGGAATGACTAAATATAGAACACAGTATATACGGAACCGCCAGAGAAGGGAGAGGGGGAGGGGGGAAGAGATACAGAACACCAGATCCATGTGAACCACAGTGATAGATAAGAAAAATCAGCAGTGCCCAAACCATGTGGGTTTATACATACGTTTTCTTTTGTGACAGACGTCAAAAATAAAAATGGAATGACTTTTGTGGACTAATATGCCTTGCGTTTTGTGGGCAATCTGACCCACTCATACCCACTGACCACATGGAACATGGCTTGAACTAAAGTCCGACGTCAACATCAATCGTATGTAACGGAACCCGGAACAACTCCTGTGACAGAAGGGGGAAGGGGGAGGGGGGCTTTCGGAAAAACTTGATACAACAATGGCCTGGCCGTGAGCAATTTCATCTGAGGGTTGTGGTAAAGCGAGTCGGAAACCGCCAATGGGGGAATAGCATGGAAGCAATCAGCAAGTATTCCAGAACAATATAAATAGCAAGTCGTACATATGGACAGAAATGATGCAATTTCTCTGCTTCTTGCTCTTGAATTTTTTTTTAGTGCCGACGATGCCCAAAGCAAAAACCCCTCACAAAAAAGTTTTTTGGGGGGTGGTTAGTCTGGGGGGGACAAACGAGAAATAATGAAGAAAAAAAAAATCTAACCGACTTTGAGCGTTGGACTTCAATGCTCCTTTGAATCTAAAAAACGCTGTGTGCTAACTAATGTGCCAATGCTTTTCCCAACTCACTTACACACACGTAGCGTGTCATTAACCTACAACAACAAGCAATACATAGTGCAAATTACGAATTATGAGCACGGGATAAACTAGTGCAAACCAGAAAAAATTTCCAGCCGGCCTTTGTGTCTGGATGTCTTTTAGAAGGGCTTAAGTGGCAATACATACAATGCCCAACCCAAGCTCTTTAGACAAATATTGTTTACTTGTAAAATTCTCTTCGAAACGGTGCTACAAAGACATGAGCAAAACAATGGACAAGTAGTGGGTCTCAGGTGTCGAAAACAGCTGTCACGATTGTTGCGTGTGTGATTAGATAATCGTCTTGTCGTGCGCAACTTGCTCGTGTCCCTGTTGGCCGAGTAACTTCCTAAGCTCGAATTATGCAGCTCGTGCGTCAACCTATGTGCAGGAAAGAAAAAATCCAAAAAAATCGAAAATGCGACTTTCGATTTTGAATAAACCAAAAAGAAAAATGTCGCACTTTTTTCTCGCTCTCGCTCTCTCGACCCAAATCACAACAAATCCTCGCGCGCAGTATTTCGACGAAACCACAACAAATAAAAAAAACAAATTCTACACCACTTCTTTTTCTTCACCAGTCAACAAAAAACAACAAATTATACACCATTTCAACGATTTTTGCTCTTATAAATGCTATATAATGGTTTAATTCAACTCAGGTATGTTTATTTTACTGTTTTTAGCTCAAGTATGTTCAAATACTAACTACTTTTGATGTTTGTCGCTTTTCTAGAATCAAAACAACGCCCACAACACGCCGAGCTTGTCGAATAGACGGTTTGTTTGCTCATTAGATGGTCCCAGATTACTTTTCAAGCCAAAGTCTCTCGAGTTTTGTTTGCTGTTTCCCCAATTCCTAACTATGAAGGGTTTTTATAAGGTCCAAAGACCCCAAGGCATAGTTTTTTTGGTTCCTTCTTGTCGTGCTGTTTATTGAAAGTGTTTGACGAGAGTCTCTCCATTAAAACATCAAGTAATTGTCTCCTTTTTATCTTGGTGAAGTCTCTGAATCTATTGTTGCTTTTCAAGGACTCGTTAGACAGCGAACAGACAACTAGTTTCTTAGAAGCATTGTTCAAGTCAACTGATGGTTCTAGAGGTCCCAGGGTGTTGGTTTTGCTGGGATTTAACTTGCTGATGTGGAGTATTTCCTTTTAGTTGTGTTTGCGAAGGTCCCGTTTTTTTGAAGTTTTTTGATGGTTGTTTTCGCCAAGTTCTTTGTCTTTTCTGTCCTTTGAGAAGTACCAAGGGGCCCAATTTACCAAGGAATCATTTCCAATGGAAGAGCAACTAACAGGTCGCCGGATCC
>JAJSEA010000239.1:0-25346 GCA_026724345.1 Candida sp. AC06
CTATTGGGTAACTTGGCTCCACTGTACCCTGTCAACGCATTCAATTGAAACATCAAGTTCTCAAACTGGAACTCCTGTAATCGGAACCAGTTCAACAAATCGATGAACTTCGACACATCTTTCGATATACTGGCCCATTTGATCAAGGTGTAAACTTTGATGAAATCCTGCCGCAACGAGATGATTATATCCAAGAAGTACTTTTTTCTTTTGATGTCCGACTCCTCTTCGATGTTCATAGATAGATTCTCGACCGCTGTTGTAAGCTGCTTGTAAGCCTCTTGTGTGTAGAACTTGATGATGTTCGATAGTGGGAGGATGTTGGCTGTTATGTGCGGGATATCGGGGATCAGAGACGACGACGACGCCTCTAGCTTGCCGTTAGGCGATCCATTTGCGTGCTGATCCATTGTTGCAGGGGTGTGACAAGGGTGTGGTTGTTGTTGGTTGTTGGTGGCTTAAAGGAATGGATAAAGAAACAAGAACAGCAGGGTGGATTAGTGGGTTGTCTTTTGGTTGTAAGTTTTTTTTCTGCTTCTTTTTCTTCGTTGCTCGTTGATTGTTGGTTTCCAAACAAAAAAAAAGTGAAAAGTCGCGTTGAGACAAAATGTCGTATGGCTGGAATGTCGCACGACCGAACGCAAAAAACAAAAGCGCACAATAATAATATCACCCACAATGTGCAACAAGTATAACCTCAGGTGAATACTAATACAAGCCGAATATATATATTATTGCTTTTCTTTTTTTAAACAAAACTCTCTAGAATACCTGTTCTCTAAATCTATACAAAAGTGGAAAAATAATTACAATAAATAAACACATTAAAAGAAAATCAAAAACAAATCGTAACAATTAATAGACCCCCTCCCCCTTTCTAAAAATCTTCCCCAGACATTAACATAAAAAAAATAAAACATGAACTTACCCCAGCAGGAACTTTAGGCGTTGAAAATGAAATCGGGAACGCAATCTTTGATCCATTTGAACTCTTCATTTTGTAACATATCAACAACGGAGATTCTCTTTTCCTTTCTGACTAAGACACTCTCAACAATTGACTTCAACTGCAACCAGATCGTTTTAATCTCATCATCGACGGAGTCATCCTTCAAGTTCTCATCAAGCTTGTACCATTCCCAGTCAATCATTGCAATTCTGTAGCCAGTGTTGTTCTTGGATCTTCTTCTTTTCATGACTGTGGGGGAACCTTTGGGAGAGGAGCCGCTCGTGGAACACGACGAGTTGGCTGGAGGTGGGTCAAAAGGCAATCTATTCTCCAAGATCGAATAAATACAAACACCCAAGGACCAGCTGTCGCTGAGAAAGCCATTGTAATTCAATCCCATGATGACTTCCGGCGCCACGTAATCTGTAGATCCACATCTAGTGGACAACAACTCATTAGCATCGCTCAAAACTCGGGATAAGCCAAAGTCACTCAAGTTGATTAAAGGGAATGGGAATTTGTTGTCGTTATTGAGCAAGTGATCCAAAATGGCTTCTGGTGCATGTGTCAATAGGATGTTTTCCAATTTCAAATCGCGATGGATGATATTATTCAGATGAAGATAGCCAACCAGGATTATCATCTCCGCGATAATACATCGCAAATATCTCCACAAGTTTAACTGGTTCTGCAAAAACTCAAAGTCTTGGTCAACCAAGAAGTGCAACAAGCTGCCTCCCTGACAATAGTTGAATATGATATGACCTTGCTCATCGTTATGGTGTAAGGAATAGTCCAACATCTTGATGATGGAAGGATGGTTTAATCTCTTGAGGACATCAATCTCTCTAGTTATAAATTCATCTGGGGTCGAAATCACCTTGATTGCAACCAACTCATCATCGACCGTCTTGCCCAAAAACACGGTACTGAAATTTCCGTTGCCAATAACGCCCTCGACAGTCTTTAAAGGTTTGCCGTCTATTATGATATCTTGGAGGTTGACAATCACTTGTTTGTCGTCGGTTGGGGAGGATACAACCGCAGACGAAGATTCCGAGGATGATGACGGTAAAGTGACGGAATCTGATACTATTCTCTTTTTGGGAGTTTTCAAGCTCTGTGCACGTGTTATGGGTCTATATTCTGAAGATATTCTAGGTCTTTGGAGGGAGGACAGAATCTGTGAGTTTGAAGTTGAATGCAACAGGGTCTGGTCATGGTTATTAAGCTGCTCATGGGTGTAGTAGTTGCGGTTGTGGATGATGATGTTGTTGTTGTTGTTGTTGTTTGTGAAGGATGGTTTTGATTTTATGATAGGGGTAGGAAGTTGGGTCAATTTTTCTAGGTTGATGTTGGTGTTGGTGGTGTTTGTAGATGAGTTGCTGTGGTCTAGTAAAGTAGCTGATGGGTTATTAGGGTTAGTTGGGGTTGGGATTAAGATTGGTTCCCCTAATTTACGCATGGAGTTGCGTCGAAGTACTGATGTTTTAAAGTCATCTATGTTATCAGATTGTGAGTGAGCGTGAGCGTGGTGGTGGTGGTGGTGAGAAGGTGGGGTGGATGGTGTTGATGGATGGTTTGGTATTTGGATCTTTAGGTCAGGATGTGATGACATATCCAGGTAGATGGTGTATGTGTATATGTGGTGTGAGTTGGGGAGATGTCTGGTTGGTTAATAGTGGGATGTCTGTGTGTGAGCCAAAAGAAAGAAGTTGCAAGTAGAAAGCGGTATTCTGGTTGTGCTTCTGGCGGGAGAGAAAAAAAAGGAAGGAAGGGAGTGTG
Source organism: Candida sp. AC06 (assembly GCA_026724345.1). Taxonomy (NCBI): domain Eukaryota; kingdom Fungi; phylum Ascomycota; class Pichiomycetes; order Serinales; family Debaryomycetaceae; genus Candida; species Candida sp. AC06. The sequence continues at coordinate 2,735 of JAJSEA010000239.1, forward strand.
GTAGTGGTTGTAGAGTCGAAGTAGAAGTATAAGGTGTTAAATGGCAAGTGTCAAAATAAGAAAACCCGTGGGGAGAGTGAGCAAGTAATCCGGCACCAGTTGAGGAAGGAAAGGGTGGGTAGGTGGGTAGGTGGATAAAGTGGGTTGTTATAATACCAATGAATTAACTGGATTAGGTGAAAAAAAAAAAAAGAAAAGGCGTGTGGCAGGATGTAATAATAAGAACGATGACTTTGCCCAAATTATTTAATCACGCACAACTCTCTAAAATAGGAGGGTGAGGAATCTTCGGTATGTGTAGGTTATTAGGGGGGAAGGTACAGGCTAAGCAAGTGAATTCCTCAAGAATGACGCTGACTTGTTTTTTGCTTCCAATAAGTAAATGATTATTAAAAAATGCGTTATTAGTGTTGGAAATTGATGGGGGCAAGGAACATCTGTTGGTATTTAAATATTTTCACATATTGCGTATACAGAGGGGGAGACCCACCAAACTACTAAACTTCACACACACACAGCTAAACTCAGAGATAAGGCGTTGATGCATATTCAAGAAATACAATAAAGAATACAACACAACCACAAACCCAAACCCAACCATCCCACAGCATAAAGTTTAGTCGAGCTTATATTTTGCGTCGTTTTGTGGTCCACTTTGGTTTGAGAGAAAAAATTACACCAAGATTGTGTTCCGTGGTTAGATTGGTCTTACACCTCTCTCTCTTACCAAAGATATCCGTGGTTATTATCTCTCCCGCCCCCCTTCAATGTGTCAAACTACCACTTAGGGGGCGAGGACCCATCAGATGCTTTTTACAAAGTGAATTAGCAAGGGTAATTTTGCTTGTTTCTTTTTCTTTTTCATTTTTTTTTTTTCGAAAGATAAGCCCTGGGATACAGAATAAGCCCATTGTTTCTCCGACTGACTGTTCCCCGTAGCCTTGTAGACAATCATCACCGACAACATTTCGACAAGGCTAAGCGCAATTGGTTAAATGAAAAAAAGAATCTTAAGCGGTGATGCTCCTACAGAGATGTGTGCACACCTTGTGTTGTGAAGGTGTTGGTGTGTTGCTTGCAGCCAGAGAATAATCTGGAACATAAACAAGGGAGTGGGCCAGTGACTGAAGAGAGAATGTAGCTGATTGCCCCGGTAGTGATGATGACGCCAATCTCTTGTGTCATATAGCCAACTTAATCTCTTGTACATGGAGAAAGAGATGTACATGAACTAATTGTCAATTTTTGTGCCATAATTTTTTTTTAGCACAGCAAGACAAGTGCTGGAAGCGGAAGTGGAGATGGTGGAGAACGCCAGAAAGACAGCAAGAGGGACTGAGGGAAATTATTGCATCTACGCGGTATGTGCTTGTGCTGTTTGACAGCTTTGTTTACTCCTCTTAATTGTGCTAGTTCCGTTTGCTTTATCTTGACTTTCCATTGTTCAAGAAACAGACTAAACACAACTGTGCATCTTGCTCCCCAAAATGTAAACTGAAAAACTCAAAATAGAACAGAAACTACAAACCACCCCCCCCCCATCGTGTAAGGATGTAAAGGTCTTATGAGTGTAAAAAACAGCCTTGGTTCTGCTGCAACTCCAATTTCTTCCTCCCTCATACTGGCGACTCAGCTGGCTACCGCTACGCAAGGCTCTGTAATAGAAGAAAGAAGAAATAGTTAGCCTTGCGACCGCTGGCTTAAAACTTTTTTCGTTGGAGAAAAACCCGACCCACGCGCTTGCACTTGCTTTGTGTCAGGTACCACAATAATAAAACTAACAATAAATATCACCCTAGTGACACTAATAGGAATACTCTAAATATATGAACATTAAACCTGAAGCTGTTATTGGTACTTCAATTGTGTTATTCACATACAGCGGATATCATTCACCGACACCAATAATTTTTGATAACAATTTTGCAACATTTCCCAACTAAATCGAGGTCCATGGCTTGGAACTCTAATGAAGATGATTTGGGTTTTTGAATGACAATTTGGGATATTCACTAATAACAACACACATCTTTCGTAGACAAGCCTCTTCTTTAACCATTTTCAAAGCAAACACCTTGTTTATGGATGGGAAAATCCCTGTAAATCACGTGTCAAAATAAGACAACGTCAGACACGACTTTGTTCTTTTTTTTTGGTACGACGCACACCCACACGCTACGCCGAAACCCAACACACCCAGACAGAGGCACACGCTTTGTAGTTTACAGTTGTCTCCATAGAAAAATTTCTCACGGTTGTTTTTTTTTCAAGGTTGTCCAATCTTAAAAGCATATTTGTCACCCCCTCTGATACAACAGCATCCCCCCGATATCACACAGTCATTAGTTAGATACTTCCCGTTAGATAACACTTAGCATTTCCACAGAACATAGACCATAATGTCTGAACCAAATCAAGACAACGATCTAAATAGTCAACCGCCGCCACAAGCAATTGACGACTTGTTTAACGACAACAGTAATAATGACGACGATTTCTTCAACAACATGCATGACCAACAACAGCCTCAGGAGCAAGAACAACCAGCGAGTGTAACAAAACATGCCAGTCACGAACAGCCTCAGGTTGACGAGAGCATACCCCAGAGTCAATCGATCGACGACTTGTTCGCAAACGAACAGATCAACCACAAGGACGACTTCTTTAGTAATCAAATCAATACCAATCATCCAGCACCACCAGCTGCTCAGGACCTGCCATTGAATCAGATAACCGATTTCACTCGTGTTGATCACATCGAATCCGTGGGCCATAATCTCGACGAACCCCGTCAACCGGTGGAGCAGCATCAATCGGCCAGCGGCGACGGGCAATTTGCCGCGCAACAACCTGAATTGGCATACCACGAGGATCATACTGCATCTAGAGAACACGAAGAACTTCCTGCCAATGAAGCTCCTATTGAGTCACTGACTGAACCGATTGCCCAATCGACGCAAAATCCAATTGAACAACCTCGAGAAGAGATCCAGGTTGTGGCTGAAGTCGAGATACCCGAGGAAGCAGAACTAGAAGCGTCGAAATTAGATGATTTGTTTACTGGAAATGAAGACGAAGATGATAACTTCCTTGAAGGGTTGAAAGAGGGCCCAGGAGAAGTGGTTGAAGTTATCCAAGAATATCAACAGGAAGTGAGTCACGCTCCAGAACCAGCGGCACCACAACAACCTACTGCTACACATGATGATTTGTTTGGGGGAGATGATGACGTTGATTTTCTTCAGGAGAGCCAGCCTGCCCAAGAAGAACCAAAAGTGGAAGAGCAGCCACATGTCGAGGCGCCACCCGTCAAACAACCACCTGCGGAGGAACCTCAAGCAAAGGAAGCGGCAGTGGAACAGCAAACTTCCAAGGAACCCAAACCTGAATTGTTTGGTGATGATGAAGTCGACTTTTTAAGCGAGTTGAAGCACGAAGAGCAACCACAACAGGAACTGAAACAAAGCTCACTTGACAAGTTAGCATCTTTGGATTTGGACGACGACTTGTTATTGGATGAAGAGTTCTTGGAAGAACCCGTTCCACAGCAGCCAACTCAACAATATCAACCTCAACAACCACGCCAGCAACGTTCCTATGTTCCAGCAGGTCCAGCTAAACTGCCTTCATATGCACCACCACCATCTTCATCAACGCTCACCCAATCTAATGAGTTCATTAAAAATTTAGAACAGTCAAAAAAGAAACACGATGCCTATGATTTCCCAGATACATTAATTGTCAATAAAGTTAGACCGGCACCTAGACAAGCTTCGGCCACATCATCTGCATCTAATAGATATGGACCTCCTTCAGGAACCCAATCCAGCGTTCCTTCAGTTTCGTCATCCACCGGGCCGTTAGGAGATATCAAAACTGCATCACTGGCTCCACCCGCTGCTCCTCCAACTTCAGCACCAAAAAAATCATTCTTTGTCGATTTCCCAGATGAAGATATCCCAAAGCCAAGACGTTCAGTTAGAGCAGTACCAGTCAAATCTGTCAACCAAATCCACTCGCCTCTGGTATTGAATCAGCAGAACCAGCAACAACAACAACCTCCAGCAGCACCACCCACTGCTGCAGCCACTGGTGGTGCAAAAACTGCTAAAACCCCTCCAGTCAACCCTTACAAGCCCAAGTCTGGAACATCTCCAATCTTCCAGCAACACGTTCCACTTGTTCACCAAAGCGGAATCGCACCACCCAGTGTCAACGTTCCAAATGCTTATGCTCCAGCACAACATCCTCCGGCTCCTCAAGCATATGCTTTCCCACCGCCTGGACCACAACAAGCGACCCAACAGCAAGTACCACCACCACCGGGGCCTCCAGCAAGCAATGCGTATGCGCCAGTGCCACATGCTGGAAGAGCGCAGATGTCACCTGTCAATGCGTATGCGCCACAACCTACTGCTACTTTGCAGCCAGTGCCTCATGGCGGTCAACCTCCAACTACAACACGCAATCGTCAACCTTCAATCAACACCAATGTTGGCAAAGTGCCATCTCAAAACAGTCCTTATGTTCCTAATGCAGGACCATATGCTCCACTGAACCAGCACAACAGATCACACTCGAGAGCCAATTCATTGGTTGGAGGGAAGGGCAAAGAAATCAACCCATATGCACCTGCATTGCACACTGTTGTTAGTAGTGAGCACACGCCACAGCAACAACAACCTGGCGCTCCCACAGGTATGCTCCCACCACCAGCAAGAGCACGTGGATTTTCTAATGCCAGAGCTGGTGGAAACATTTACAAATCAGCTCCTAAAGTGGCCAACCCAGAGCAATTGAACTTTAGGCAATTCCCGATTTTCAGTTCAAGTGTTGGTAACAGGTGTGCTATTGTTATTCCTAGCAACATGTACAACAACCAAGTTCCAAGCATTGTTGTGCAACCAATTTCCAACTTGTTGAAGGATAAAGAGATTTACGCAGAGTTCCCTGGACCTTTGATCAAGGGCAAATCCAAGAAGAAGGACATTGAAAAGTGGTTAGAGTTGAGTTCTAATTATTTAAGAAACTCAAGTAAGTTTGACGAATTGTTGTTGAACGATGTGTTGTTACACTTGATCAAACACGATGGTGATGTCCACAACAAAGAATTCTTGCGTGCTGCCTGTCAGTTGTTGAACCCAAACATCAATTTTGAAGCCTCAGAAGTGATGTCAAGTTTTGCAGGCATTGTCGGGGCCACTAATGCGCACAAGTTAGACAACTCGGGAATCAACACAGTCTTCTCGTTGATTCAAACGGGCAACTTGACTAAAGCTTATGAGTATTGCATCTCGAGAGGTGACTGGGCATTGGCTTTGATTATCAGTGGACCTGAAAATTTCGCCAAGGTAGCTGCTGAATATGCTAGAAACACATTCCCATTTGCTAAGACAAACAACAAGGTTTTGCACATTATGCCAATTATTTTGAAAGTTTTAGCTGGTAATGTGAGCAGTATTATTGAAGACTTGAATGCCGTGCCTACTGAAGGTGAATATGCCAACATGCATTGGAGAGAGATTATTGCTTCTGTTGCTATTAGTGGAACCGTCAAAGCAAGCGAATTCTTGGCTGAGTTTGGTAGATTTTTGCAGAACCACGGCAACTTGATTGGTTGTGAATTGGCATATATCATGGCTGGTTACCCTTTCAACAATACCAACTTTATGGTTTTAGCTTCAGGACACAACTCGATGTACACTGAGGTTTATGAGTATGCTACGTCGATAACCAAGCCATTATACTTTCCACATTTAGTTGCCGTCAAGTTGAGACACGCTTCCACGTTGGCAGATTACGGGTTGATCAACGAGTCACAAAGATACATTGACTACATCAACACAAGCATTAAGTCATTGGGCAACAAATCACCATACATTACGCCCAACTTGATTCACGAATTCCAGAACTTGATTATGAGGTTGTCTGAAGTTGGATCTGGAGACCAAGGAAACTGGTTCAGTGGTAAGATCAGCAAAGTCAATCTTGATAAGATATGGGGACAAATTGATAAGTTTATTGTTGGTGGTGAAGACCAACAGCTGCTGAAAGCTAACAAAGTTGACAATGGAGCATTTAGGAATTTCAGTCCTTCCGTGTCAAGAAACGCATCAAGTGTTAATTTGCCAACTATTAGTAATAGGGGTCCACTTGATCACGTTCTTGAGAGGAAACCAACCACCAGTAGCACTCCTGGTGGCAGCACCATGCTTCCTCCACAATTAGCACCACCACAGCTAATTGCTCATGGGTCTACTAATTCAGTGAGCAAATATTCTCCAGGTACTAAAGTTGATAGATATGCACCTAGTCCACAACAAGGTAATCCGCTGGCACAGGATTATATCGCTGGTGGAAGTGCTGCTCCAGGCTTCCCACATCATTCTCCACTACCACCTCATTTGCCAAGCAACGCAGTGAACGATTCGCCAAATGCTCCTAGGTACGCCCAAACGGCCAACAATAGCAGAGTGTATGGGTATCAGATTGGCGCTCAGACGTCTACATCGTCACTTGCATCGATTGGAAATAGCAGCTACTTGCATAGTGCCCAACATCAACACCAACAACAGACGAACCAGTACACTCCTGGACACAAGAAGCAGTTTTCTGGATCAAGTGTTATTTCAGGTGAGGGGCTTGGAATTGATTTCAACCAAGGTGATGGTGCCAACAAGGGATATGCTCCACCTCCTAATTCTGATGCCGCTTTGCGCAGCTCAAACACCGTTGTTGGGCCAAATGGGTCCCCTGTTCTTCAGAAGAATAGTATTTCTCATGGAGCGCCATTGCCAGTGATGAATGCTAGTGTTATTAGACAAGGTGCACCACCAGCTGCTAATAAGAACTATGCTCCTCCAGCAGTTCAACAAGAGATTGCACCACCAGTTGAGCAAGAAACCGTTGCACCAGCTCCACCACCAGCTCCACCAAAGGCTCCAGTGCCAGCTACACAACCACCAGTTCCTGCAATTGCTGAACCTCCAGCGACTCAACAAGAAGAGCAAATTCCAGCTCCTCCACCACCTTCATCTGAACCGGTTATTGATCATGGGGAAGAAGAGAAGCATGTTCATGAGCCATCTAGTGCTCCGCAGGGATCAATCATTGAACCATTGAAGGATATTCCTCTTCAATCCGTATCTGCACCACCCCAGCAGCCAGTTCACCCAGAGCCAGAAGTTGTAACGGATGAACCAAAGGAAGAGCAATCAAAAGAAGAAGAGACTGTTGTTCCATCACCCCCACCTCCACCAGCTGCTCCACCTGCGGCTCCACCAAGAAGAGCAAGCAAACCTAGGGCTAATCCATACGCACCAGGTGGATCATCATCTGCGGGTGGTGGTGCCAGTGCTCCAAAGTTGAAACCAAAGAGAAGTAAATATGGACCACCACCAGGTATCAAAAGTGAACCTCCTGTTGATTTATCGCCAGATCCAAGTCAATTAGCTGGTGGTAATGTCGACTCGATTAGTATGTTTTCATATGGTGGATATAGTGAACCTGCACCATTTGCCAATCCTCACCAGCCACAACCACCAGCTGCGAAGGAAGAGAAACCAGAGGTGCTACAGCAACCACAAGCCGTTCCTAATATCGACGATTCATTCGATGATAACTACTCGGCGTATGGTGGGGTTAAATCTACGCCAGCCAATAGCACACCATTGATTTTGAACCAAGGTGGTCAGAACTTGTCATTGTTGTCTACGCCAAAGAACAGTCTGCAGATGCAACAAAACCACGCTTTTGAAGGGTTCCCTATTCCTGGATCACCCGATGACACGACGCGACCAAATTCTATAATGGGTCATCCTAGAGGTGGAGCCGGTGGGTTTTTTAGTTCTAGGTTGTCTGAATCGCAGAGTGTTTTGTATCAACAGTATACTGTTGCAGATGATACTGTGGGTGACTATATTCCTATTGTTGAAGAAGAAGATGAAGAGGATGAGGATGAAGATGTCGTTGCCAAGAAGAAGAAGCAACAAGAGGAGGAGAGAAAGAAACAGGAAGAAGAGGAGAGGAAGAAGCAGGAAGAACAAAAGAAGAAATCCGCTTCTAGTTCCAGTGGTGGCGGAACCGGGGGAAGCGGTAGATTGTTTTCATTATTTGGTAATGGCAACAAGAAACAACAAGCCGAAGGAGAGAAACAGGTGTACAAGGCGCACTTAGGACAAAAGAATACGTTTGTGTATGATGAGAAGTTGAAGAGATGGATAGATAAGAGCAAGCCATTGGAAGAGCAAATTGCAGCCAGTGCGCCTCCTCCACCACCACCCAAAAAGAAACTCCCTACGCCAAGTTCCACACCAGGAGGAGGTCCACCTCCGCTTCCTTCGAGTTCACCAACAGGAGGAGCACCTACTCCACCTGTGGCAGGAGGTCCGCCAAAATCAGGCAATAACATCAACACGCTCAAGCCGAAGAAGAGTTTAGCTAATGCGGGATTAGACGACTTGTTATCGCTCACGGAGAATAGCACACCCAGTGCCAGTCGAGCCAGCGGGACACCAGGAGGAGGAGCCGGCAACAGGAGAAACAAAAGACGAGGATACGTGAACGTAATGGAGAAGTAAATAGAGTATGTATGTACGAAGATACATGTTAAGTTTTTCGGGTTGTTGGAGTAATGGGTGGGTATATCCGGCGGGTTTGATTGAGAGCAAGAATCACAAGTTGCAAATTCCGTGATGGGCGTACCCCCCGATTAGAAACTTCACCGGAGTTGAGGAACAACAACAAGAAGTGAAGTGAAAACAAAAAGTTGAAAGCAAAGTTCACAGAAACTCCGAGGGATGTAAGGGAGGAGAAACGAGAGTGGAGATATTAGTAATACCACGTCGTCTTTCTCTTTCTCCTTCTCTTGTTTAGCCTCTCCTCATTGTATGTTTGATAATTGAGGGGAAATGCTAAATAACTTCGCGGGCAGACAAATCCGCTGTAAACTACAGGAACCTCACTTTTTTTTTTTCTCGTTTCGGACATTTGGAACCGCACGTGAGGTGCACGTGAAAGAAGACAAAATTAACGAATCAACTAGAATAAGTACATTAAAAAATAATATAGTAACAGTCTATGTAATGAAAGAGAGTATGAGGGGATTGATCTAAGCTCTCTTTTTCTTAAAGTATCCGTTTTTGAAAGAACAAGTGACGTTCAACTTGCAACGACAGTGTTTGCAGCTCTTGAACCTGACGTACTTGTCCGCGGTGTAAAGCAAGACGTAACCCTCATCGTGCAAGTTGAGCGAGGCCACAGCGCCGGAGGATAGGCTCGTGAGGTCCAAGTGGGCGTAGGCGGACAGCTGGAGCTCGGCAGGGGAAACGATGCTGATCTCGGCGTCGCACTTGACCTTGCGCAAGCGGCACGAGTCGCATGAGGGACCCAACCTCTGTCTCCTCTTGGGCTGTGCGTTCGTCGTGATGGTGGTGATGGTAGTGGTTGCGTTCGACTTGGTCGTGGTCTTGGTGAGCACCGGAGGTGGTGTGGCTGAAGCTTGCTTCTTGGACGCGAGGTTGTGCTCCCTGTGGGTGAACTCGGGTGTTGTTGGGGTGGAGTATGATGAGACGGATGAAGACCTGCTTGTTAATGAAGGTGGTTGTGTAGTAGTGAGGGGTTTCTGTGTTGGTTGTGATTGTTTGGCTAATAGTTGTTTAGCTTGTTGTTGCTCGTCGAACAACACCGCGGAGCTGAGTAAGCCCAAGCCATGGCAGTTTCTGGATGTTTCAAACTTGGACAAGTTTGATTCTGTTAGGGAGTAAGTTTTGGAAGGTGGAGTAACCAAGCCAGTTGGTTGATGGTAGTGGTATTGGTGGAGGTAAGAAGGAGAGGAAGCGGTGGTGGAGGGAGGTGTGAGTGGTGGTAATATTGTTGGTTGAGAAGTGGAAGATATTATTGAAGATATTGGTGGTAAGACGGTTGCCGATGAAGGCAGTGAAGGGGTGGATTGTTTGTGAGGTTGGGAGTGGATGTGGTTGTGGTTGTGGTGCATAATAGAATGTATTAATAAGTCTGACATGGTGTCTATGTGTATATATAAAAGGTGTCTATTGGAGTGTATAAGTGTATAAAAGTGAGTTGTTGGTTGGTAGGTAGTTTTCGGGGGGAGAATCCTGGGAAATCTGCATTGGTATTTATATTAGTTTCTGGCCGTGGTAGTGTTTAAGTGTCACACTATTCCGATATTGGCCAAACAAAAAAATTTGCAACAAACGACATTTGACAAAAAGGAAAAAAAGAAAAAAAGATTGAGGGGAAATGTCGCAGCGACATTTCTCCTCTCTTCCTCTCTTCCTCTCTTCCTCTCTTTCCTCGCCTTGCTTATCGTCAAAGTGGTATACCCCCCTCTCTCTCTCTTTACCACTTGGTAGTGGTAATATTACATAATCCTCCGACAGATTAGACTACTACTTGTCTGATTCCCCTCTCACTACTGCCATCTCCTCTTCCTCCTGCTCCTTCAGCAGTTGTGGTTCAAGTCCGCTACGACATTTTCCTGGGTTCGGAGTTTTGTTTTTGGGCGGCGGTTGAAGATTTGTGATACCTCGGATAATTGGGGGAATGTAATGCCCATAAGCACAGGGAATCACAATCCACAGCAAATGGCTGCGAGTCAACCCATTAAGCTTTCCGATTTCTTCCATTGCATTACACAAACACAAAACGTATCCACAACCATACTCACACCCATACCCACAGCAAGACTCACACTACTCCGAGCGGTTTTATGTGCTCCTCCTTCGGTGTCCCACTTCAATGGGCTCATCAACTAACCTTTATTCAACTACAACTCACCCTCGGACTACTCAAAGTCAATTTCCTACTTGAATACAAGTCATATGGGTAATCACGCGGCCCAAAAACCTTTCCTCTATTCTCGGCTCCGTAAGCGCCATCACCTTTCTTGTCTTGTCTTGTGTATTTTTCTTTTTCGAAATTTCCTTATGATTCGATTTTAGTCTCATTTCTTACTCCGAAGCCCACACACCACTCACACCACAGGCCCACGCTCACAGTCTCACAGTCTCACTCCAGGGCGCTTGTTCTTTCTCTTCCATTGGTTGCACCTGCACCCAACACACTCAAAATCATCTCCGATTCAAGCATAATCTACAAAAAAAGAAACCACTCACCACTCCACCCACTCACAACTCGAGAAACGTTTGGTGTGTCTCCTTGCTTCATAGGCTGGAACACTAGACATGTCACATGAATCACCTGGTTGCTCTCCTCTCGTATTCTTCTTCCTCTGACTCAACCCATTTGTCCATGGTTCTCGTCTGTTCGTCCCCATCGGCATCTCTTCCCTTGTTTCCTCTTTGGGTATCTAAGGAGGAGTAAACACAAATTTCAAATAAAATCCGCCGGAGTTTCTCGTCCCTTTGCATAGGTGCGATTATGTACAGGACTAAAGCACACACCCTTTAATCCGAAGATGACTAAGTTCCATCGGTCGACTCATTTGCAGAAACTCCACTAAATGAAAAATTTCCTCCACCGCCAGCGGAAGAAGGAGAAGAAGGATACGCTTAGCGAGATCTCTACATATGACTACTTAAACACCGATTGGTTGTTACTTAGAGCCTCCCCAGAAGGAGACCACCCTCCTCCGCTCTCACCTCGGAGTTGTCTCTTTCTTACTTTTTAAAAGTACAGCGGTTAGAAACACACGGCACACCTCGGACATTGATTAGCATTAGCTTTTGACTATATTCTCTCTGTCCCCCGCCTTGCCCTCAAACTCAAAACAGGATTGCCTCGGAGTTGTTGAGCCAATTATACGACGTTGTGAAAAATTCAAAAAAAAAACTTCTCTCACAAGATTTGAAGGCAATGACAAGCAGTAACCCCGGTAAAAGATTCATGTCGTCGTGTTGTCGTGTCGTCCCTCCTTCTCTCCTTCTGCAGATCTTTCTTTCTCTCTGTCGTTGTTCTCCGAAGGATTCCCCCTGTTGTTGTGATTTCTCTCAAAGAAGATTGCTTCCCCACCTCCAGCAAGGCAAGGCAAGGCAAGGCACATTTCCAGGTGCGCGGAATAAGGCTCCGAAGACTCAAATCACATGACCTTATCTCCTACGCTGTAACACAATATGGACTAATTAGGAAATTGACTAAACATCACCCGTACGTCCTATCTTTCTCACTTTATGACTTTTACTGGTTTTGATAATCAGCCACACTGATTGTGTTTTATTGTTTGGGGAGGGTGATTATGACACGTGAATTTTGGTAACTCCGACGCCCTATTAAAATATTCCTCGGGTTGCTCTAGTGCTCGCCGCCGCCGCCGCCCCACTTGCTGGCCCCACGCCAAGATGCGACAGTTGGACATGGTGGGGTAAACTATTTACACCTGTCTGCGTTAACTCCTGCTATGGTCGTTTCTTATATCCTATATCTTATATCCTATATCCTATGGATGCTTCTATCTCTGATTACGTCATATTTGGGCCAACACTGGTTTCTCTTCCAGCTCAACATCAACACCATTCTCTTCGTAGTAATCAACACTCAACTTGGTCCACAACAAGTCCATCATGAGCAAGATGTGCACCCCTCCCCAAATCAAACTGATACTATAGAAGAAGTTGGCATTCCCACTGCCCAACACAATCCAGATGTAGTAGAAGATGGGCGATAACAATAATCCCACAATCAACGTTATGCCTGTGATGTACTTGAACTTGCAATGTTTGACCACCGTGGTTTTGAATATGGCAAGTAAGGATAAACATAACCCTAAGTCACCAAGGATAGGATACGACTTGGTGAAAGATATCCAGATAAGACACAATACAATGGCCAAGAGCCCATCCCCAGTCTTGCCCTGTTTTCCGTCAGCCGTGGAGTACTCAAACAATCTCAAGGTGATCGGCAACACAAATATAAAACAGTACAAGTTGAACACAATGATGTAAAACTGGGTATAGTTCTCAAACATCTCCGTGAACAAGTACCACCACAATCCCAAGTTGGGCTTGATTTTCGTAAACAACACATTTGTCAAATACACATTATCCAAGAACTTCCACGACGCCGTGACGATAAACGACGTCAACACCAACAAACTCGAACACGCAACAAATATGCCCAACCCTTCGACATAGATCTGGTGGATCTTGGCCCTTGGGTCCTGTTTCTTCAATATGTGCGCAAACGCAAGAAAGCACGGGATGAGGTTCATGTAGTTGATAGACAAGTAGCTCGCGATGCTAAGTGAGATCATCGCCCTGGGCACATTCTCATGCTTGATTATTTGGACAACACTCTCGAATAAAAACACCCAGGGAAACACCACTGTGGAATGGCTCAAGTTGGTCAAGATGATCAAGGGGTTAAACAAGTAGAAACACGCAATCAAGTAGTCTTCGAACCCTTCGTGCTTCCTGCCCGTGCGCTTCGTCAGGTATTCGTTATACCACCGGTTGATAAATATCAACTTGTACGTGATCAACACATCGACCGCGGTATACAACAAATTGAACCATATGGAGCTTCCAGGCAAGGAATTGACGAAGCTTAATAGTATCACGAGCAACGGAGCATGGTGGTTGTTGCCACCGTCGTAGAGGTTGATTCCGTGGCTGAAGTAGTAGAAGGACTCCTGGAGGGACTTGAACGAGGTGATGGGCGTGGAGAAGTCCACCGAGGAGTCCAAGATGGTTGTGATTTGTGGGAAGAGTGTAGGTAATAGGAATCGAATCAAACTCCCGATGATTATAACATTGGTTACCTTGGACATGGCGTGGCGGTTGGTGAAGGTGGGGAGTTGTTGATGTTTGTTGTTCAATTGAAATTTTTCGTTCAAGCAAAAAAAAACACGATCATCAAACCAACCATCGACCAACACTTCAACTAATACCAACCACAATGTCAAACGTAAGCATCACCAAAATCAACCTTACATCCACGAACCATGTACTAACAACAACGTCTAGTTCCAACCAATAAACCCCAAGCCATTCTTGAAATCGTTAATAGGCAAGCAGATAATAGTCCGATTGAAATGGAACAGGACGGAGTACAAAGGCACTCTTGTATCCCTAGACAACTACATGAACTTACAATTGGATCAGACCTATGAAGTAATCAGAGAGGGAGATGAGAAGAAGGAGGAGTTGATTGGGGAGATTTTCATTAGGTGTAATAATGTGTTGTTTGTGAGAGAGGTGAAGGATGGGGAGAATGGGAAACTGGATAAGAGAGAGGACGTACATGACACGAAGAAGGAGGATGAGGAAGTAATAGAGGAGAAAGTAGAGATAACTGAAGTTGCTATGGAAGAAGCTGAGAGTTGATCGGGGTGTCGTTCTAGACCAAGATGAGATGAGATCTCCAGCGAAGCTCTTAGCTACATCTACTAGATCAGATCTCCAACAATTTGTAATGTCTATACCTGTAATAATATATAAACACAGACTAATCACTGTAATTGCCACATCAACACACCCATCTCGTATCTCACCTACTAAGATATTAAGACAATGTTTCCCCGACGCATTTGAAAAACCTGGAAAAAAAAGCCCAACAACAAACAATCACCGACAACAACATCCACCATCAACAAACCAACAACAATGTCAGGCGAACCAGAAGTAGCACCCTACGGCGGCTTCATGATCAAAACCCTCGAAGACGAGTCGAAGAGTGCCGCCGAGCTCACCACACACCAGCACGAAGTCACGACCGCCGCGGGCACGACCGAGACCATCCGTCCCGAGTCCCTCACCATCCTGGGCGTCGACAGCTTATCGACGTCGAACATCGAGAGCTACGTGAACTACTACTTGAACTACGTTCTTGTCGACGACGACGAGCCGGACTTGATCACGGGCGAGCTCGGCACGAAGTACGCGATGAAGCCCAACGGGGAGTGCATTGAGTTTCGCATCGAGTGGGTCAACGATACCGCTGTCAATGTCATCTTCAAGACGGTGGGCGAGTGCAGTCGCGCCTTGAAGGAGTTGCGGAGCGTGGAGCTCATGGGCGGTTTTGACGTGGGGGACGAGGCGCAAAGAGAGGAGTACGTGAGGGAGTGTGCGGTCGAAGTCCCTGCAAAGTCATATAATCCGGTCATTGAGTTCCAGAAGATGCAGGAGGCGAGAAGGGGCGGTGCCGCGACGGAAAAGAAGAAGAAGGAGGAAGTGGAAGTGGGGATGGATGAGGATGAGAGCTCGGTGGAGTTGTTGATTCGACAATCGTTCCAGCTGGATAGGAAGGTTAAGAATGCGAGGGAGTATTCTCGATATTATTTGATCCATGGGGAACCGGATAGAAGACATAGTCATAGAGGTGGTAGCAATGGTGGAAGAAGGTCATATAGAGAAAGAGACAGTTATAGACCAAAGAGGAATGATGATGATGAAGAGGAAGACTTGTTTGCTGAGAAGTTGGGTAGACTGAGACACAGCAGGAGAGACGAAGAGGAAGAGGACTTGTTTGCCGACAAGTTGAGACAGGCAAACAGAGATAGATCACCAACTAGAAGATAGTCTCTCTGTATCTATATTTTGTATTATTATTATACACATTACTTTTGCATCCAGTTTAGTTACCTTCTTGACCGAAATCTTCAGTAAACTTAACATGGTTCGAAATATCGGCGTCGTTAACCGTAGGTCTATTACTCTTAATCGCTTTAATGAAATCCTTAATCGTCAACGGAGGCTCCTTCAACTCATCGGTGCCTATATCAATCCAGCTCATCTCTCTAGCACCTTCGTCACCAGGAGAACAAGGCGTCAACTTCTCCAGTCCGTCATTCTCATCCACCACCGGTTTGAAATGCGTCGCCTGCTGGATTTTTCTAATTGGCTGCATCAACGCATCCCTAACAACAACAGCAACATCATGACCCGAGTATCCATCAGTCATCTCCGCCAACGTTCTATAATCCGCGTTCGTGCACTCACATGGCACCTCGCCAATATTAATCTCAAACATCCTTGTTCTTGCTTCGACATCGGGTAACGGGATGTATATCCTCCTTTCGAATCTTCTTCTTATCGCAGCGTCCAATTGCCAAGGTATGTTTGTTGCACCCAACACCAACACCCCTTGACTATCGTTCCCCACCCCGTTCATCTGCACCAACAATTCCGTCTTGATTCTCCTACTCGCTTCACTCTCCCCCTCGCCTCTGGGTCCACACAACGCGTCCACTTCATCAATGAAGATAATGGAAGGCTTGTTCTCCCTCGCCATAGTGAACAACTGCTTAACTAACCGTTCACTCTCCCCCATCCACTTACTCACCAAGTCACTCGACGACACGCTGAAAAACGTCAGGTTCGCCTCCGTAGCCACTGCCTTCGCCAAGTACGACTTACCTGTCCCCGGTGGTCCATACAACAATATCCCCGACGTGGGCTTCCTATTACCCACAAACAACTGCGGAAACTTGACCGGTAAAATCACCGCCTCTTTCAACGCCTCCTTCGCTCCTTCCAACCCAGCAATATCGTCCCACTTCACGTTCGGCTTCTCGCTCAAGATCGCGCCCGCCAACGCACCGCGCAACTTCTTCGTGTCCTCTCCTTCGTCGTCGTCGCCGCTGCTGCCATCTCCCTGCTTCTTGCTCTTCGTCGACCCGTTCACGCTGCCCTCGGCCGTCTTCGAGTTGTTCTGCTTCTCCAAGTGGTCCTTTAGCTGCTCCGCGCGCGTCAAGTACTCCGTGAACTTGCTCTTGATCAATTCCTTGCTCTTCGGGTTCTTCTCGTACTTGATCGCTAACATGAGGTAGTCGAGCCCGTTGTAGTACAACTTGTACGCCTCCTCGTACCGGGTCGCGGTGTCCGCGTCGATCGCTTTCTGGACAAGCTCAATACCCTTGCTCAAGAAATCAGATGACATGTTGTTCAATGTTATTGGTTGGTGTGTTTGTTAGGTGTGGTGGGGATAGGAGGGCGATTTTGATATCGACGAACGAGAGGCACCGACCTTTGGAAGTGAGAGTGGTCGTGCCGTTGCCAAAATCAGATCACAAAAAAACGGTCGTGTGGATGGCGAGCAATAGAGTGGCGTGAGCTACCATGTGGAGGATGAGATGAGGTAGATGAGGCAATTACTGGTGGTAAGTGGTGGGGGAGGTAGAATGGATGTCAGGATGACGCATAGACTCATGGGTTTGGGACTCAGTCAAGATTGGCTTTCTTCTATTGTTGGTTAAAGCAAGTTGAACAAAACGTTTTTGTAAACCAACCTTTCTTCTTAACCATATTGCATCTTATCAATGTTAATGTCGACGCAGCTACTAAAAACTTCCAATCGCTTTATGTAACCTCAGCTAATGACAATCTGCATCTCCCTATTCCTAATCCGGAAGATCGTTTACCCGCGGTATTCATGAGAGTGTTCCGTTTCTTTCCTTTTTCCCGCAACGGCGCACAACATGCTCTTCTTTTGTGATATCTATCTAACCCATGCCACTTCGGAGAGTAGCACTGACACTCCGAAGCAGTTAAGCCCAGTTGTTCATGCATGGCAATAACCGACGAATTTGGGCAATTTGGGATGGGAGATGTGTTATAAATAGTTGCGAGTGTCGTCCAATTTTAAACTTTTTTGGTTAATCTAAACCAACCAAACCATGCCATCACGACAAAGTCTTTCGCTGTCGGAGTCTCTCCACTCGGAGACTTCACAATCACCTATACGGCCCCGGGAAATCAATGCATTCCAGCTCCGTCGAACACCCACGGCGGAATCAACCTCCTCGTCAAGGCTTTCGAGACAGAGCTCGAACCTATCGGAGTTGTCACGGATCATCACGGGCATACGAGACGATCAACAGATCTTGGGAGGATTGAACTATAACAAGAGCGCAGATATCGATTATGTGCTCGCTAATGAGTTGGACCGTGTGACTTCGAAGATCACGTCACGACGCCAGTCCATCTCTGTTGGTCTTGAGCCGCATCCTCATGGCGATGATGAAGAAGAACCAGAGGAGAAAAGCGAAGAGGTAGAGGAAGAAGGAAAGTATAAAGCAGATGGGGCGATGGCGTGGATCATGGCGATTTGTGCCATGATGAACATCTTTGCTACGTGGGGAGGAAGTGCTGCATTTGGTGTGTTCTTGAATTTCTACACATCAAGCAACACATTCCCCGAAGCAACCAAGTACGACTATGCGCTCGTCGGGGGCCTAATTGTCTTTCTCGCGAACTTTCTATCGCCTATCAGTGCGTTGCTATACAAGGTGTTTGGGTTCAGAGCAGTCTGCTTGGCGGGGGTCATCATCCAAACAGCCGGCTGGATCTTGGCGTCGTTTGCAAAACGCATCTGGCACTTGTACCTAACCCAGGGAGTGCTCGTTGGGATATCGTTCCTGTTGATCTTCATTCCCTCGACACTAGTCATCCCTACGTGGTTCGTGAAACAAAAAGCAGCATCCATGGGGCTCACCATGTCAGGCACCGGACTCGGCGGGTTGGTGTTCTCCCTAAGCATAAACAAAGTCATTCAAGACACGGGTGATCAGAGATGGGCGCTCCGTATGGTTGGACTCGTGGGGCTCTTCCTCGTGCTAACCAGTGCCCTCGTCATGCGTCCACGCAACTACAAGCAACCACCGTTGAAAACCACTCTTTCGAGACCCTTCCTCGCCGCCAACGCCAAAGTCATCTTTGACTTCTCCGTCGCCCACAACCCCGGCGTCCGCCTAATCGCGATCTGGTTCACCCTCGTCATTGTCGGGTACACCCTCATGACGTTCTCCATGTCCGCGTACGCCACCGCCATCGGGCTCTCCCACTACCAGGCAACGACACTCACGGCGGCGATGAACGCAGCCCAGACCGTAGGGAGACCATGCATGGGGTTCATCGCGGACTACTTTGGGCGCGCCAACTTCCTGGCCGTCTGTTCCCTCGTGATCTCCATCTTGCTCTACGCGTACTGGACCAACGCGAAGTCCTTTGGGAGCCTCGTCGGGTTCGCGATCCTGATTGGGTTGTTGATTGGCGTGGGTGCGTCGTTGGCGCAGCCACTTGCGGCGGACGCGATCAGCCCCAACATGGAGCAGTTGCCCGCGGCGTGGTCCGCGATTAATATCTTCATGTGCTGGTTCAGTCTCGTGGCCGAGGTCATTGCGCTTTCGTTGGTGGTGCAAGGTGCAAAGAATCCGTACTATCATACCCAGATTTTCGCTGGTACTTGCTTCATTGTGTGTTTTTTGACCATGCTTACATTGAGGGAGTTTCTTATCCGGAAGATGTTGAAGGAAAGGTCGGCTGTCATGCAGCAGAAGTTGGCTGGGATTGTGGGGACCACCAAAAGTGGATACTTGAAGGCAGAAGACGACGAGGGAGACGATGAGTTGGACGCAGACGAAGAGGCAGTACTCAGAGCTAGAGTTGAGAGATATAATAATTTGTTAAGAGGCTCTGTTGTCAGTTATTTCATACGTATGGTGTACCCAATTAGGGCGTAATAGATAATGAAACGTCGTCTTTTGTGACGCTACCAAGTGATAAGAACGGAGTTAGGGAAACTTTGCGCAACTCCGGTCGCGTGAAAGGAGGAATTGTAAAAAGAATGAGCAAAAATTTTTCATGTTAAAGTTTTTAATTTGTAGAAGTTATGGAGCTAGGGGAGGTCAGGATTAGACTCATAATCCACCGCAGCGGAAGGTTCGCCAAGACCCAGGCAGGTTTCAGAACAATCGCTTCAACGGGGCGTGGAGAGAGAAACAAACTTTCTTAACCACTATCACCGTCAAGAGCAGATCACCGTTTGCATAGGGTTGTTGAAGTAGGTGGCTTTCACAACTGTTGAGTGGTGAACGGATGCGGTGGATAATGATTCCAACGGGGGAAAGGGGGAAAAAGACGGAGAGTAAAAATAACGCAACTCATTCCAGTGTAAACCTACTTGGATGTGTTGTTTCCCACATGCAAGCCTGGCACTCTCAACAATACACACAATGGGGAGGGGGGGCTGCGCAGAACAAAGTCGGGAAGTCAAAAAGAAAGTGGAAGCAAAAAGTGTGTTGTGAATGCAAGGTAATTTCGGGTACCCGTATCCACAAAACCTTAACATTTTAGATTACTCATCAATAGGGCTTTGCGCTGGGGCGCACACTATATAAAGAAAGTGCGGCGCCGGATGCCAGCTGTCACGGATCCGTATAGCAAAAAAATAACAGAAGCCAGAGAGAACGTTGTTGATC
Source organism: Candida sp. AC06 (assembly GCA_026724345.1). NCBI lineage: Eukaryota > Fungi > Ascomycota > Pichiomycetes > Serinales > Debaryomycetaceae > Candida > Candida sp. AC06. Next base: position 22,908 of record JAJSEA010000239.1, read on the forward strand.
AACTAGACATTCATCTGCACCTTTCACTTATATAACTATTCAATTCCTGCTCTTTACCCCCAGTGTCAATTAAATTTTAGCATTTTGGTTCAATAGGCACGGCGTTTACCACAAGAAATTTTCCATTCCCACAACTACAGAGAGAAGGAGCTACCCGAAATTCTTTCTTCTTCTAACCACGGTTACTTCCCCCACTGTCCATTTAACATAGCATGACAAACAAAACGTCACTGGAAGAATACTCGCCTTCTTCCAAGAAGAGCATATCAGACGACTCACACCACTCCACAGAGGATGACCAGGACATAATACCCTACCAGATCCAGCAGATCACCTCCGCGACTTCCTCATCCGCATCCTCGGCCCACCACTCCATCGCGAGAACAAGATCAAACCAGTCGGACCTATCCCGAATAATCAGCGGCATCCGCGATGACCAGCAATTGGACGACGTGACGAAATACAACACATTCGGTGAGTCCGACTTCATTTTGGCGAACCAGTTGGACAGAGTCGGCACGAATGTCATTCAAAACTCCCAGAGGAACTCCATCGGTGATATCGAGCTGCAGACCGGCATTGTGGGTGCTGGTGCTGGTGTTGTTGGTGTTACTGATGGGCCTGGTAAATCAAGCAGTCGATCAAGCGTCAACCAGAGCCCAGAGGAACAAGAAGACGAAAAGGCAGAAGTGGAGGACAAGGTCCACAAACCCGACAGTGGCCTTGCGTGGGTCATGGCGTTTTGTGCCATGATGAGCATGTTTGCGACCTGGGGTGCTAATGCCGGGTTTGGTGTGTTTTTGAACTTCTACTTGAACAGCGGTACCTTTCCTGGCGCTACCTCGTACGATTTCGCATTGATTGGTGGTATCATCGTCTGTCTAGCTAACTTGTTGTCCCCTATTAGTGCGTTGATGTACAAGGTGTTTGGGTTTCAGATTGTTTGTTTCATTGGCGTGATTGTCCAAACTGCCGGGTGGATCTTAGCCTCGTATGCCACAAAGTTATGGCACTTGTACCTCACTCAGGGTGTGCTTGTTGGGATATCCTTCCTGTTGATCTTCATCCCGGCCACGTTGATCTTGCCTACGTGGTTTGTCAAGCAGAAGGCGACGTCCATGGGGATTTGTGTCGCTGGTGCTGGGTTAGGTGGGTTGATCTTCTCGTTGAGTGTCAACAAAGTCATCCAGGACACAGGCGACCAGAAATGGGCATTGAGAATGGTGGGTATCGTGTGTTTGTTTGCTGCGTTGGTCAGTGCTGTGATCATGAAGCCAAGAAACGTCAAACAACCACCTTTGAAATCAACCATGACGAAACAATTTGTCATTGAGAGTTTCAAAGCGATCTTCGACCCCAAAGTTTTCAGGATCCCCGGTATATGTATCATTGCCGTCTGGTTCGCCCTTGCGCTTATGGGCTACACCTTGATGTTGTTCTCGTTGTCTTCATACGCTAGTTCCGTTGGTCTTACCCACTCGCAAGCATCTGTCTTGACAGCTGTGATGAACGCTGCACAAATCATTGGCCGTCCATCGATGGGTCTCACGGCTGACAGATTCGGCAGGGCCAACTTCACCGCCAGCGCCAGTTTAGTAATCTCCATTTTGCTTTTCGCATTCTGGATCAACGCCAGATCATACGCCGCGTTGATTGCATTTGCATGCATCATTGGGTTGATCATCGGTGTGGGGTCCTCGTTGGCACAACCTTTGGCTGCTGACGTCATCCATCCTCATTTGGACAAGATGCCCGCTGCGTGGTCCGGTATCAACATCTTTGTCTCTCCATTCTGTCTTGTTTCCGAAGTTATTGCCCTTGCGTTGGTGGTGCTGAACTCGAGCAGACCTTATTTGCACACCCAGATATTTGCTGGGTGCTGTTTCTTTGCGTGCTTCTTGATCATGATGACGTTGAGAGAGTATTTGATTAGGAAGTTCTTGAAAGAGAGGTTGGAGATCATGCAGAATAAGTTGAATAATATTTCAGGTACTACCAAGAGTGGGTACTTGAAAGCGGAAGCTAGAGTTGAAACTGATTCTGATGAGGGTGACAACAAGCTGGAGGCTGAGGATGAGTATCTCTTGAAAGAGAGGGTTGAAAGGTATAACTACTTGTTGAGAGGATCCATCAAGGACTACTTTGTCCGTATGTTATACCCAATCAAAATATAGAAAGCTTTAATATAAAGACATATTTATTAGAGAAACGTGACTGAATCACGTGTCACATGTCACGAACTCCCACCAAACTCTTTCTTAATAATTTATATGCATTTTTTTGTATATATTCATCTTATAAAACTAAAATTACACAGATCCAAGAATACCCGCCGAAACCAAAGAACACCTTGCCATTTAATTTTGTTAAACCCGTAATATATATATTAAGTGGATGGATTTTTGTAAAAATATGTATAAACGTAATAATGACAAAATA